>WNWK01013071.1:0-56844 GCA_009830355.1 Cherax destructor | reverse complement strand
ATCCTCCCTAAAATTAACAAACTAGAAAAAGGGAAGAAATGTTAGAAAATTTTTTGGGGTAGATTCTAGTAAACCCATCTCCAGCATCGTGGCAAAAATTAAAGTAAAAGTGTCCCCTAAGTTTGTAAAAAGCAAGGCCAAAAATTTTTCACAAAGAGATTTGGGGGGAAGAATTAGAAAACTAGTGCAGAGGGCATTATTGAGCCTATATCCCCATAGTGAATGGTCTGTCCCTTTATTTTTCCGGGGAATTAAAGGGCCCGATTTTAAGTCTACCTGAGAGAATTCCAGGGGTCAACCCCCCTGCGGCCCGGCTGTGACCAGGCCTCCTGTTGGACCTGATCAACCGGGCTGTTACTGCTGGCCGCACGCAGTCCAACGTACAAACCCAAACCCCCGGGTTTGGTCAGGCCCCGACTTTAGGTCCCCGTCCAGTCCCCGCTTGAAGACAGCCGGGGTTTGTTTGGAAACCCCCCTTGATGCTGGAGGCAGTTGAACAATTTTGGGGCCCTGATACTTATTGTGTTGCCCCCTAAGGGCTAGGGGGCCCCCCTGCCTTTCTTTGGGGGGGAATGTTACATCGCCTGCCAAGTCTTTTTTTTAGGGGGGATTTTTGGGGCAAGTTTCGTACTAACCCCCAAATTTTACAGGGATATAATAATGATCTCCCCCCACGTTCTAGAGAGTACGGGAAACTTCAAGGTTCCCAGTGTTGAGGTGGTTTATCGCACTTATGTGTGGGGTGAAGGTTCCCTCACATTTTTTCAAGGTCAGCATTCCAAACCCACCTTGAAAGGTGCAGTTAGGGGCAGCAATATTCCAGCCTAGATAGAAAAAAGCGATCTAAAAAGTGTCAACAGGGGGCTTGGCATCCCGGGTTTTTGGGAAGGGGGTTCTCAATCCATCCTGTCATTTTTGAGCAGATGTAATTGCTACATTGTTATGGTTCTTGAAGGTGAGGTCCTCTGACATGATCACTCCCAGGTCTTTGACATTAGTTTTTCGCTCTATTGTGTGGTTGGAATTAGTTTCGTACTCCGATGAGATTTTAATTTCTTCACGTTTTCCGTATCTGAGTAATTTAAATTTTTCATCATTGAACTTCATATTGTTTTCTGCAGCCCATTTAAAGATTTGGTTTATGTCTGCTTGGAGTCTTGCAGTGTCTTCAACGGTGGACACTGTCATACAGATTCGGGTGTCATCTGCAAAGGAAGACACAGCACTGTGGCTTATATCCCTGTCAATGTCTGATATGAGGAATGAATGTCATCATTGAAGGCTCTTGACTCCTATAATGACTCTAACAGCATGCTCATTGGAGAAGCCAGGTATAGATACTCAAAAATCCGGGACAAAGGAATTAAAGTACATTTGCTATGGATTCCGTCACACATTGGATTACTCCTTCATGATAAAGTTGATATGTTAGCCAAGAAGAGCACCCATAAGGAGAATGTAGAATATAACTTTGGTATATCTGTGTCTAGCATTAGGAATAATATTAGGAGAGAAATAAATAATGAAAATGATAGCTATAGGAATGCAGTTAGAAGCCTGAGTAGATCTATAACCCACTATGATAACATGAATTTAGATAAGTATGTTTATGGAGCAACTTGCAATGTGAACAGACTGACTGATGTTGTAGTGGCCAGGCTTCGGCTTGGCTACAAGTACTTCTGGCAGTTTGGGAGATACACAGATGATGATCAAACTAAATGCAAATTATGTGATCAGGCATATGGTCACTGTCTTGAACACTATGTGCTGAATTGTCCACTTATTGAGGAATATAGAGATAGACAGTATAATAACCTATGTGACATGTCAAGATATCTTATTAGTGAAGGTAGGATACCACTTATTCTAAGCAAATTTCCTAAATTTGTTTGTAACAGATAAGTGAACTGTAGATATAAATCCAAATTAATTTCCATGAACGTGCCTATCTGTGCTCATGATAATGCGAGCACAGATGGGCATGTTTGTGGAGCAACTTGCAATGTGAACAGACTGACTGATGTTGTAGTGGCCAGGCTTAGGCTTGGCTACAGGTACTTCTGACAGTTTGGGAGACACAGATGATGATCAAACTAAATGCAAATTATGTGATCAGGCATATGGTCACTGTCTTGAACACTATGTGCTTAATTGTGCACTTATTGAGGAATATAGAGATAGACAATATAATAACCTATGTGACATGTCAAGATATCTTATTCATGAAATAAGATACCTGCTTGTAACAGATAATTGAAATGTAGATATAAACCCAAATGTACAATTGTTAACCCCTTTGGGGCCTAGTGCCTAGGCCTTTTGTGTATCCATATGCTCTTGCGCTACCGTCCACAGGATGGATATGGGGTGCACAATAAACTAGCCACTTCGGTGGCAAAATCTAAAAAATCTAAATGAGGAATGAGGATGAGGAATAAGATGGGAGCAAGTACTGTGCCTTGTGGAACAGAGCTTTTCACAGTAGCTGCCTCAGACTTTACTCTGTTGACTACTACTCTTTGTGTTCTACATGTTAGGAAATTATAGATCCATCTACCAACTTTTCCTGTTATTCTTACCACGCATTTTGTGTGCTATTACACCATGGTCACACTTGTCAAAGGCTTTTGCAAAATCTGTGTATATAACATCTGCATTCTGTTTATCTTCTAGAGCATCCAGGACCTTGTCGTCGTGGGCCAGTAGTTGGGACAGACAGGAGCTGCCTGCTCTAAACCCATGCTGTCCTGGGTTGTGCAATTGATGGGTATCAAAGTGGGTGGCGAGCTTGCTTCTTAGAACCCTTTCAAAGATTTTTATGATATGGGACGTTAGCGCAATTGGTCTGTAGTTCTTTGCTATTGCTTTACTGCCCCTTTGTGGAGCGGGCTATGTTGTTTGTTGCTGGCTTTAGACCCTGATATTAGCAAAGATGAATGTAGTTGGATTGGTGGTATGGGAGGGTCTTTTTTCCTGGCTCTAATATCTGTTGTAATGGAGTGGAGGCCACTGACTGTGATTCTACTCCAGAAATGATTGCAGTTGGTGTACAATTTCTGTCGTTTCCTGCCAGCTTTTTTTTCTTCCTGGCACTAAAAAACCTCTCTCTCCGGAGTGGCTGTGGCTACCCAGATTTTGCCATGGTCTGGATGTTCTGTGTCGCCTCGTACCCTTTAGGTGGTATGCCTGGCAATATAAGTTATAGCACTGTCTTTCCTGAATTGATGTGTGGCACATTTCAGGGTGGAAAAACTTACAGGACGGGAGGTTGCATTTGCCTGTTTTCATATGGGCACGGCATTTTCTGGGGTGATCATAATTGCATGTCCCATCTGATTTCCCAGATTTTCCATGCCTGCAGATACCAAGTGCATAATATTCACATAGGCCTGGTTTCCGTTTGCCCTGTTTTTTTTGTGACAGTGTTCCCCATTGGTGGGTGTGTTCCTGTCTCGTGTCTGTCTTCATTACTAGTGCTAACAATGGAGCCTTCAACTTTTTCCGGAAATTTATCTTCTGTATTTCCCTGGGCATCCCCTTGTTTACTATCTACCGTGGTATTGCTAGTTTGTAACACTGTTTTGTGTGTGTCCTTGTCTACACCTGTTTCTCCATCATTTATTTCACTAGAGCTACTGTCCCTCTTCAGGTCACCATCATTTATTTGTCCATTCTTAGATTTACTGGCTACCATTTCAACATCTGTACCAGGGGTGGTAGCACCATCTGGCCCTGATTTTTTACTTTCCCAACTGTTATAGAAAGCTGTCATGTTTTTTATGAAGTCCGATTTGGTGTTGTCATCTTTTAATATCGATGTGATTTTATTCCACAGTTCGGTCTCATTTGGACATACCCAAAAACACTTCCTTTGTTTAATATCTCGGGTAGTAGAATCTTGAATGTCTACACAAGGGGCGTGGCAGCATTTACCACAAAAGTTGCATGTAATCCATGCAGAGGAACGTTTGGTTGTTTGTTTGCATACTACACAGGGTTTCATGATTGATTTTGTTGGTTGCTTTACTGTATATTCTACTAATAGGTTCCCTGAAGTGGTGATCTGTCTATTTGTATCGTATGTATTTTATTTGCATGTGTAAGTGTTGGACAATCTTACCTCTTTAAGTTATTGTTATTGTTATTGTTTGGGTGTTTGATAAGGTCCCCTAAAACTCCGTCCGCTTATTGAATCCGGACAAGGATACCAGTTTTGAATCCAGTCAATGGTTCCCCTATTTCTTGGATCTGACGAGTTCCAGTGTCACTTATTTAATGAATCCTGTAGGGGTTGTTTGGGTTACGCGAGACAGACCACTGGAAGATGATTAAACAGAGTAATAATGATCGATATGGTACAAAAGTATAACTTGCGTGTTGGAGATAAAAACCGGTCCTTCTGGCAGCTCCTACTGTACGGCGGCCGTACCTCTGGCACCCTGGTTTACCTCTGGCACCTTGTTTACTTCTGGCACCCTGGTAAACCTCACCCCACTTTAACACCTGGGTTTCCGTGCACTTATGGTTCACTCTACTACTACCTGGAGTCTACCTGGAGAGAATTCCAGGGGTCAACGCCCCCGCGGCCTGGTCTGTGACCAGGCCTCCTGTTGGACCAGAGCCTGATCAACCAGGCTGTTACTGCTGGCCGCACGCAGTCCAACGTACGAACCACAGCCCGGCTGATCAGGTACCGACTTGAGGTGCCTGTCCAGTGCCTGCTTGAAGACAGCCAGGGGCTTGTTGGTAATCCCCCTGATGTACGCTGGGAAGCAGTTGAGCAATCTTGGGCCCCTCACACTTACTGTGTTTAGTTTTTGTTTTTTTTCTACACCACAACACTGCTGTTTTTTCTATGATGACTGGAAGACTTATGTTGGTGAAATCGTTCACTGACAACTCACAACTCGACACTGTTTATCATATTTTTCAGCTGGACAAATTACGTATTTCCTCTGGAATGTGCACCTTTTCGTATTTCATAGATTTTTATATCAATGTAATCACTAGATTTTGGTCAGGTATACTAACAGTCTAAAATTATCAATACACGGACTTGCGTGGTAAGGACCCGGCGGCCGCTGGCAAATGATTTCAAACACGAAACTCGTTAAACCTAACACTTCCGCCTTTGTTTTCACTTTAACATCTATTAACTTATCTGTATACTAAGGCACCACTGATATATTCACTATACAGATCTATCTTCACCCTATTTTCAGGGAGACTTTCCTTCCTCTGACAAATAAACGTTTTGTTTTGTTATTTCACACGGCACTTAAGTTCCCCTCTGGCTTTATGGCACTATGTTCTGGCACACTAATTTCCTTTTTTTTTTACTGTATAACTGTTTTCTGCCTGGTTTGTTGCGAGCACTGGAGGGATGTACCTTATAAGATCACTGGCACAGTTTTAAGGTTCTAGCACGTAAAGGAGACCGCGAAAAACACGAAAAAACACAGAACAAGACGGACGCGTGTACAGGCCTACAGACCCTACCCTACCCACTCTATGAGAATTTGTGGGGATTTTAAATATGTAAATCAACAAATTCATTGAGAAAGATATCCTTTACCCAGGATTGAGGAATTATTGTCTGTAGTGGGTAAAGGTAAAATATTTACAAAATTAGATTTAAAGGATGCTTATTTACAGATACCTGTAGATGAGAGGAGCCAACAACTTTTAGTAATTAATACCCACAGGGTACTTTTTAAATATAACAGATTACCATTTGGAATTTTCTCATCTTGTATTTTCCAGAAATTTATTTCCCAATTGTTTGTTAAACTGGATGGGGTAGCATCCTATTTAGATGATATCATAATATGTGGTGCCACAGAAGCTGAGCATGATGTTAGACTCCGGCAGTTTTAGTTTGATATCTTTATTATGCACCCCATACCCATCCTGTGGGCGGTAGTCAAAAGATTACAGAGGTACATAATGGGTCCAGGGACTGGACCTCAAAGTTTGATAGCTGAGCAAGTTACAAAGGTAATGAACTCAGATGGTCACAATCATGACAAGTTACAAAGGTACTTGCAGATTACAGAGGTATATATAGGGTCCAGAGACTGGGCCCCAAAGTTTTGATAGCTGAACAAGGTACAATGGTAATTAATTCACTAGTTACAAGGTAATGAATCATGTAAGTAAATTTACTTACGTCTGTACATGGTTGCACTCATGAACAAATTATAAAGCAATGAGCAATCTATTAGTCTACACCCAGCCACAACTGTAATGAGTTATTGGTGCAAATTTTAATTGTTGGGTCACACACACACACATATACATATACACATACACACGCATACATGTATATACATACACACATACACACATGTACATACACACACACACACACACACACACACACGTGTCAATGCTTTATTTACAGGGAGCAAAGTCAGGGTATTTTTCCAGAATGGTCTGTAATATACCACTGTGGATAAAATACTTTGACATATCTTGAACATTTCTAAATGAGTAGTCTCTGAATTCATTAATTTTATCGCTCTCAGTACATAATGACGCAGGGTGTGACAATAATCCAACTGGCAAAGTTTACATCTTGTTTGGTCTACATCTGGTGGTGGTGATTTAACCTGCCAAAGATACTTGTAACCCAGCCGGAGGCGGGCGGTAGTGACATCCAAGAGTCTTCTTATTTTGTTGGATGCACCATAGACATGTGGCTCCTCCTGCATGATAGAATGATGATAGATGGACTGACTGGTGTCAAACTCCCTGAGTCTTAAGTCAATAAACCGGCAGGTGTTGAGTATTTTACAGGAGCATAATGTAGTACTGAATAAGAATAAGTCAGTGTTGAAAACCAGATCTATTGAATATCTGGGGTATGAAATTTCAGGGGAAGGTATTAAACCTTCTTCTCGGAAGGTGGAGGCTTTTGTGAATTTACCTTCACCTACATCTGTAGGGGAAGTTCAGTCCTTTGTGGGGATGGTGACATATTATTGTAAGTTTATTAAGAACTTTTCTTTAATTTTGGCACCACTGTATGATTTGTTAAAAAAGGGGGCTACATTTGAGTTGTCTACAGTGGAAGAGAAAGTTGTTCAAAGGATTAAAAAACAATTAGTGTGTTCAGCTTTGTTGACTAATTTTACGGGAGAGCATTCATTATTAATTGAGGTTGATGCTTCTTCTGTGGGTGTTGGATGTGTGTTAATCCAGGTAGTAAATGGCCAGGAAAAACCTGTGTATTTTGCTAGTAAGAAACTTTCTCCAGCAGAACAGAATTATTCTCAACTTGATAAAGAAGGTCTAGCTTTGGTGTATGCTGTTAAGAAATTCAGATATTTTTTGCTAGGGAGAAAGTTTGTTGCTCGCACAGATCATAAACCATTGCTAGGGTTGTTTGGAAAAGGAAAACATATTCCAGTAAATGCAAATGCCAGAATTCAGCTTTGGGCTCTGTTATTAGCTCAGTATGATTATGAGTTGTCATTCAAGGCTGGCAAGGAAAATGTTATTGCAGATGCATTTAGTAGATTACCTATTGAAGATCACAGCTTAGAGTCAGTACACCTTCAGAATATGTAAGATTAGTAGAGTCCCTCGATTTCCAACATTTATCATTTGACAAAATCAAAGAGGAAACTGGGATAGATGCTGTATTATTCCAAGTAGTAAATAATGTTAAATATGGATGGGGTAAAAATAGTGTATTTTTATCTGAATATAATTCAGTCAAATCAGATCTGACTGTTCATGATGATGTATTATTGTATAGGAACAGAGTGGTAGTGCCAGTAAAGTTGAGATGTAAGGTATTGGAGCATCTGCATATAGGTCATAATGGTATCAATGCTATGAAAGCAGAAGCTAGGCAGTGGGTATGGTGGCCAAAGATGGACCAAGATATTGCAGAAGTGACAAAGAGTTGTCCCATTTGTTTTCAGAATTTTAAGCCAAATTCATCTGTCCTATCTTGGCCCAGCACTGGGAAACCATGGTCTAGAGTGCATATAGACTATGCAGGTCCAGTTGAGGGCAAATATTTTTTGGTAATTGTGGATTCCTTTTCAAAATTCTTAGATGTGCAAGTCACTAGTACTATGACATCCACAGTGACTACTGAGTTACTGAGGAAATCCTTTTGTAATTTTGGGTTACCAGACATAGTAGTGTCAGATAATGCTGCATACTTTGTATCCCAAGAACTGGAAGCCTCCTTTAGTAAGAATAGTATTGAACATGTTACTCCATCCCCATACCATCCATCATCAAATGGTCTGGCAGAGAGAGCAGTAAGGACATTGAAGGAAGGGTTACACAAGTTTACAAAGGATCTCTCAATACCAGATTATGTAGGTTCTTATATAACCATAGAAAAACTGTTCATTCCTCCACTAATAAGACACCAGCAGAAATGATGTTTCATAGGAATTTCAAAGTCCCTGTATCGGCTGTCAAATGTCATGTTAAAGAGGACAATTCATTGCCTAACATGCCTGCTGGTGACTTTCAAGGAGTGGTGAAGCATTTTAAAGTTGATGATGCTGTGTATGCAAGGAATTTGGGAAAGGTGACCCTTGGGTAGAAGGAAAAATTGTGGAGGTATTAGGAATTACAAAGTGTTAATTAGAAGGTTTGGTAACATGATATGGAAAAGGCATATAGATCAGCTCATGCCAAGGTTTAGGAGTGGAGAGCAACCACTGATTCCAACAGTACCAGAAGCAGTAAGGAGTGGTTTAGAGGAACTGCCCACAACAGATAATAATGGTAATAAACTTAAAGAGCAGGTTAGCATACAGGAAGAACCTCCTGGGAGGTTTGATAAGGGAACCAGCCGGGTGAGAGAAGAGGAGGCACCTCAGGACAGTGCAAACCCTCCAATTCTCCGGCGTTCCAGCAGAGTTGTCAAACCTCCAGATAGGTTGGATTTATAAGTTGGATGATATAATGTAATTTAGGAAAGGAGGAATGTAAGGGGTTGGGAGCAGTAGGAGGATTGAATACTATGTTTGTTTTGTTCAGTCATTTATAATTGTTTTGTTTTTGCCGTTGTTGTTATGGAGCAGCCCTGGAGAGTACATTGTTATTGTACCTCGGGGTTTTATTAACCTACAACCACTACAAATCTTATAATGTGCCTTTTACACTTCTGGAACTGGAGGCAACACTCTCTGCTTGCCAATCATCAGCAGCTAGGCCTGATGGCATTCATATTCGTATGCTACTGAAATTACATCAGTCAGCCCTTGCTGTTCTCTTACGACTTTTTAATCTTATTTGGTCACAAGAAGTTCTTCCCCAGCTGTGGAAATCTTCCATTGTTCTCCCTTTCCACAAACCAGGTACTACAGGACATGATGCCTTCCACTATCACCCCATTGCTCTTACCAGTGCAGTTTGCAAGGTGATGGAACGTCTTTTAAATAAATGTTTGATGTTGTATTTAGAGACATACAATAGTCTCTCCACTAGTCAATACTTTGGGCCCAGTCTCTGGACCCTATATATACCTCTGTAATCTGCAAATACCTTTGTAACTTGTCATGATTGTGACCAGATCCATCTGAGTTCATTACCTTTGTAACTTGCTCAGCTATCAAACTTTGAGGTCCAGTCCCTGGACCCATTATGTACCTCTGTAATCTTTTGACTACCGCCCACAGGATGGGTATGGGGTGCATAATAAAGATATCAAACTAAAAAAAAACTAGTCAATATGGCTTTCGTAAGGGCTGCTCTACCATTGACCCCTTACTACACATGGATACAGTAGGGTCCTGCTTTTTGGCGTTTTGCTATAAGATGTTCCGTTAATACGGCAAGTTTAAATTATGACCAAAACTTTCTATACAGCGAGCGGGCTTTCAAATACGGTGCGCGCCACCCGGTTTGTTTACATTTTCTGTGAGCACATCTCTCTATTATATAATAATCACTCTTGGGCACATTAAATGTCCTATTTTACGTCAATATAGACATTTTCATTAATCCATCTATGATATTTTCTTCAAAATTATATAAGAAACACGTTACAAAGCATATAAACATGCTGTTTATATGCATATAAACATGCTGTTTATATGCTATGGAGGTGTAGTTGCCGGGCAGAGGGAAAACATTACATAATACTAATAATCACTCTTTACTAATTATCACTCTTTAGCACATTAAATGTCTTATTTTGCATTAATATGGACATTTTCATTAATTCATCTATTGTGGAAACTTTTTTGAGTCACTCAAGTTCCACAGGGTAAGTGAGCCGTTTGGAGCCTTAACCTACCACGGATCGGTCCTCAGAGTTCATGAATCCACACACCCAACAAAACATACAAACACATTCAAGTTGGCAGAGGTAACAATTTTGTACATATTAATTGATAGATTTATTCCAATAGGAATGCTTAGGCAAGTTTGTACAGTTAGTGACTAATATTAGGATTATTGAGGCAACGTTAGATATTAATAATGTAGTTCTAGCACCTTAATATAGGTAGATATAAGCCTTAAAATAGGAACATTAGGTTATGTTAGCTAGAGAGAACTGGCAGCTCCACACTTGAATCTAAGCGGGAGAGAGCACTACCTCTTTCTTCTTGACTTGGACATCATGGTGTTAACAGGGTACTAAGAGCTAGAGCTCGGTCCCCATGTGTCTTCAAAATACTTGCCTGGGAATCAAGAACCACAGAGGCTTCCTGACGTTCTGTGGATGTTCGTCTCTGGCCCAGGCCCCCAAAGTAAGACAATACTCTGCATTTCTCTTGGTAAAGCTAGCCAGCAATATTAGGAGTAAGGTGGGGTTATTTGAGCTGTGGGTTATAGCGGCGAACGCCCACTATAAGGTAATAATTTTGGGCAATCCCCTTAAGTATTAGTCTAGAAGCTAGTGTCACTTACTGCATATATAGCTTAAAGGATGTTGTGATAAAAACACAGGCCTTATTCCTAGGCTTTATTGAACACAAAATCCATGGTACATGTCTGCAACAGAAGAAAATACATCTAATGACTGCTGCTGCAGGACAGGTGATGTAAGGTGCATATGTCCTCAGAAAAGCTATAGCTACTGGCGACATATTTAAGCTTACCATGTAATCTGCATCACGAATGTATCAGTGTAAGAGAGAGCCACCCGCCATGTGCTGGGCCATCACTATACTGTTTGTTGTTATTGTAAGGGGCCCCTGAGGTGGTGCAGTATTGTGTCCTGCTGCGGCTCCCCACAAGAGCGGTATCACAACAATCTCCCCTTTCTAAAATATCAGATACAGTAATCCTCCAAATGGTTAGGTGGGTGACGTGTACGTCCAGACCTTCGTAGCCCTTGAGCCTCTTCACAGGGTTCGGTATTTTCTAGCGGGGGTTTTACTATCTGCTGGAGCGGCGTCCTCTATTTTAATAGGGGTAGCCTGAAAAGGCTTCCCTGGAGAAACCGAGCATCTTTCGCAACATCTATTGGTGTATCTTGAGATTCCGCACTAACGTTGGTTTCAACTGGGGCTAAGTGTCTTGTAGATACAGTAGTCTCTTCACCACTTTGGTAGCGAATGTGGGCATAATGCGGATTAGCTTGTAGGAGCTCTACCTCTTCCACTAAAGGATCCGTCTTGTTCATCCTACGGTGACTCTTCAGGAGAATGGGTCCAGGGTGACATAACCAGGTGGGCATGGAGGCTCCCGTAGAGGAACGACGTGAATAGTTGTAGAGTCTCTCATGAGGGGTAGCATTAGTAGCTGTGCACAGCAATGATCTAATAGAGTGAAGGGCATCAGGTAAGACAGTCTGCCAGTGTTGAACCGGTAGATTGCGAGATTTCAGTGTCATTGTAACTGACTTCCATATAGTACCATTGAACCGCTCCACTTGACCATTGCCTTGAGGGTTGTAGCTTGTTGTTCTGCTGCAACCAATCCCTTTGTTAGCCAAAAACTCCTGAAGTTCATTACTCATGAACGAGGATCCCCTGTCTGAATGGATATAGGCCGGCATACCAAAAATAGCGAGTAACTGGGAAAAACAACTGATGACAGTTGAAGCAGTCATATTTGCACAGGGAACACAAAAGGAAACCTAGAATATTCATCTACTATGTTAAGGAAATACCTATTCTGGTTTATGCTTGGTAGAGGTCCTTTGAAATCTATATTCAGTCTCTCGAAAGGCTGGGTGGCTTTTATGAGATGAGTTTTCTCTGGCTGGTGAAAGTTTGGCTTGCACTCTGCACATACTCTGCATGATCTGATCACTTGTCGCACATCTTCCACTGAGTATTCTTAGATTTAAAAATGATACAGGCGTGTAACTCCTGGGTGACACAAGGCCTTGTGGAGCTCTGAGAGTGATTGCAAATCATGACATGCTGCTCCACAGTGGGACCTAGAGAATGCATCAGGTGAAATGTTTTCTTCACCCGGTCGATACAGAATATCAAAGTTATAACATGATAGTTCCATCCTCCAGCGTAATATCTTGTCATTCTTGATCTTACTTTTGTGCTTCTTGTCAAACATATACATCACGGACCGTTGGTCAGTCCTTACAGTGAAATGTCTGCCTGTTAAATAATGCCTCCAGTGGCGAACTGCTTCTATGATGGCCTGGGCTTCCTTTTCTACAGCAGCATAGCACTTCTCTGATCCTTGAAAAGTTCTTGAAAAGAAAGCTACGGGACGTCCTGCCTGAGATAGGACGGCAGCAATGGCAACTTCAGATGCATCCGTTTCCACCTCGAATGGTAGGGACTCATCAATGGCCTGAACTACTGAGTTTTCAATGTCCTGTTTGAGAGTATAGAAAGCAGTTTCTGCTTCCTTTGTCACAGGAAATATCGTGGTAGCACTCAGTGGGCGAACTTTACTTGAATAGTTGTAGATCCACTGTGAGTAATAAGCAAAAAGACCAAGAGTTCTTTGGAGTGACTTTTGTCTTGGGGCATTGGAAGTTCCGTAGAGGTCGAAGTCTTTCAGGGTCTGGGGATATTGCACCTCCTTCCACCACATAACCAAGGATGTTAAGCCTTTTAGTGGAAAAGGTGCAGTTTTCTTCATTGTAACTGATATTTTCTTCTTGGCAGCTTCTAAAAACTTATCAAGGTTTGCATCATGTTCCTCCTGGGTCTTGCCACAAATGGTAACATTATCTAAATATGCATAAGTTCCCATAAGTTGCTCTTCCTGAATGAGTGAATCCATAATTCGTTGGAAACAGGCTACCCCATTGGTAACCCAAAGGGACTCTGGTAAACTGATAGAGGCCGTCACTAGCCTGAAACGCTGTGTATGGTTTATCTTCATTCCTTATAGGGACTTGATGATAGGCACTTCGTAGATCAAGTGTGCTAAACACATAGTACTGAGCAATTTTGTTCACTGTATCATCAATTCGAGGTAGAGGGTACCCATCAAGAAGTGTAAATTTGTTGATTGTCTCAGAATACTCGATAGCCAGCCTCCGTTTCCTATAATCATCCTTGACAACAACGACCTGTGCACGCCACGGAGAATTACTTGGTTCTATAATACCCTCCTTCAGCAGCCTCTGAGTTTCTTTCTCAATGAACATCCTATCTTCATAAGAATAGCGGCGTGACTTAGCTGATATAGGATGACAATCCGCAGTAAGATTCGCAAACAGCTTTGGTGGGTCTACCCTTAAAGTGCTAAGACCACAGACAACGAGAGGAGGCAGTTCACCTCCATATGTTAAGGTAACACTACCATGACGCTTCTGAAAGTCCTGACCAAGGATCACATCAGAGCACAGTTGTGGCAGAACAGCTAAATGTACATCTTGATAATCCCTGCCATTAACTCTAAGGTTTACCTTACAAAACCCTAACGTCTGAATAAGAGAGATGTTGATGCCATGGAAACGGTACCTGATGAGTGATGTACCATCAAGGAGTGGCGTTTAACTACGTCAAGGTTGATGAAACTCTGAGCTGCCTATGTCAATCAGACCATTTACTTCTGTTCCTTTGATGAACACTTTCACAACTGCCTTTGACAGTGAATTTGGAGCAGCCGCAGAAGTCACTGTTGCTAGAGTCGCCTGGTCGGAATGCATAGAAGCACTAGCTCTTGTTGATGTATTAGCACGACATACTTTAGCAAAGTGACCTTTCTTATGGCATTGATGGCACATTGCTTCACGAGCCGGACACTTTGGACGTGGGTGTCTTGAAAAACCACAAAGAAACACTTTGTGCCTGCAGCTGCTGTCACTGAAGCAGGTTCCACGGTAACTTCATTAAAAGAGTCTTGGTCGGGAGTTACAGCACTTACCACTCGAGAAGGCTGGGTAGTACTGTACACTTCAGAATTCTTCTGGGCTGAATCTAATGCTCTTGCCTGGTCAAGGGTAGTGGCTAAGTCCAGAGTTTTATTCTCCAATAAACGCTGCCTTATTATTGGTGATTGCAGGCCACTGATAAAAGCATCCCTGATGGACTCTTCACAATACTGAGAAGCTGTCACCGCTTGGAAGTTACAGTCCTTACCTAATATTTTCAATGCTTGAAAGTATTCTCTAAGGATTCACCAATCTGCTGGCGGCGAGTTGCAAGACGATATCGTGCAAAGATTTCATTTATGGGCTTAATATACTGAGACTTGAGGGCATTGATAGCGTCTTCATAGGTATTCACTCAGAAATAACCTCATAGATTTTAGGTGACACAAAGTTGATGAGCAGGCTTAGTTTATCTAGATCTTCCTGAGGAAAGGCTCTCAAGAAGTTTTCGAAAGTCTTAAACCAGTGCTTCCATTCCTGAGCAGCCGTTGATACACTGGGGTCAGATCAGCCTCTCAGGTTTCAGTAAACGCTCCATGTTGCGGTGTAGTCTAGCTCAGAATCGCCACCAGGTAGCCCAGGATATTTGTGTTCAATAAATTGTTGTGATAAAAACACAGGCCTTATTCCTAGGCTTTATTGAACACAAAATCCATGGTACATGTCTGCAACAGAAGAAAATACATCTAATGACTGCTGCTGCAGGACAGGTGATGTAAGGTGCATATGTCCTCAGAAAAGCTATAGCTACTTGCGACATATTTAAGCTTACCATGTAATCTGCATCATGAATGTATCAGTGTAAGAGAGACCACCCGCCATGTGCTGGGCCATCGCTATACTGTTTGTTGTTATTGTAAGGGCCCCTGAGGTGGTGCAGTATTGTGTCCTGCTGCGGCTCCCCACAAGAGCGGTATCACTACAAGGGATATCCTTTGAAACCAGGGAACTCTGAGGTGCAGGCAGGACACTAATACCACTTAATTTGCAGATTTAGATCTTTCCTACACATGGTGTTTGGAGGGGGTTATAGCTTAGGAAGACTAGGACCCGCATCTCCACTCCATCAAGTAAGTTAAACCCTTTCATATTTGTGTATGTAGTGAGGAATTCTTTCGGCTGCAGTTAGCTAGAAATTTGTCCCATAGCCACTTGTAAGTCTGAGAGAAGCGTCTCAGTATCGGTGACAACAGTGCTTGCCCAGAGTGCAGCTTACAAGAAGGCAGTCCCAAGACAAGTTTCTATATCTATGATATTTTATTCAAATTTATAAAAAAAAACACGTTACATAGCATATAAACATGCTGTTTATATGCTATGGAGGTGTGGTTGCCGGGTGGAGAGAAAATATTACGTAATACTAATAATAATCACTCTTGGGCACATTAAATGTCTTATTTTACTTTAATATAGACATTTTCATTAATCCATCTATGATATTTTCTTCAAAATTATATAAGAAACACGTTACAAAGCATGGGTACCTGGGTGTTGGTCGACTGTTGTGGGTCGCATCCTGGGACAAAACTGACCTAATTTGCCTGAAATGCTCTGCATAAAAAGCGGATTTCTATATCGTAGTATGTCATTGATGTTAACTAGGCCTGTATACCTTGTACATGTACTTGTAGAAATAAAGATATACTGTATTATATACTATGGAGGAGTGGTAGCCGGGCGGAGGGAAAACATTAAGTCACTCCCCTTATACATAAGGCTTTTGTTTACAATTCTCGGTAGGTAGTTGATAGAAACGATTAAACTCAGTGAACATGGTATGTCGATGGTACCTCTTTAAAGTGGGGCTCCTTGTCTTGGTAAAGAGGCTATCGGTCTGAGGATTTGGACCTCTTGCTCTTCTTCCTCAGACCGAACCTAATTACCCCCAAATCTCCCCTTCCCTATCCCATCTTCCCCATCCTCCCTTTTTTCCTTTCCTCCTCCTCATTCCTCCATGATTCCCTTCCCATTTTTAACCAGTGGGATTCTCTCCACAGTCATTCTGGTTCCTAGGTAGGGGAAAGGGAACCGTGGTCCATCCCATTCCGTTGAGGTTCTTCGCGGTGGTGTAGTTTGCCGTGGAATCTGGATCGCATGGGGATGTCCCAATCCCTCTCCGGTCTCCCGGGGGGCGGGGGTGGCGTTGGATGTCTTTCGGGCGACGGGTGTATCTCTGGAGTTTACATGGAGAGAGTTCCAGGGGTCAACGCCCCTTCGGCCCGGTCTGTGACCAGGCCTCATGTTGGATCAGAGCCTGATCAACCAGGCTGTTACTGCTGGCCGCACGCAGTCCAACGTTCGAACCACAGCCTGGCTGGTCATTCATCGACTTTAGGTGCCTGTCCAGTGCCTGCTTCAAGACAGCCAGGTCAGTTAGTAATCCCCCTTATGTATGCTGGGAGGCAGTTGAACAGTCTTGGGCCCCTGACACTTATTGTGTTGTCTCTCAATGTGCTAGTGGCACCCCTGCTTTTCATTGAGGGGATGTTACATCGTCTGCAGAGTCTTTTGCTTTCGTAGGGAGTGACACTCGTGTGCAAGTTTGGTACTAATCTCTCTAGGATTTTCCAATTGTATATAATAATGTATCTCTCCCGCCTGCATTCCAGGGAGTACAGATTTAGGAACTTCAAGCATTCCCAGTAATTGAGGTGGTTTAGTGCAGTTATGCTTGCCGTGAAGGTTCTCTGTACATTTTCTTGGTCAGCAATTTCACCTGCCTTGAAAGGTGCAGTTAGTGTGCAGCAATATTCCAGCCTAGATAGAACAAGCGACCTGAAAAGTGTCAACATGGGCTTGGCATCCCTGGTTTTGAAGGTTCTCATTATCCACTAGGACTTTTTATTGACTTAAGGAAAGCTTTTGACACAGTAAACCACGGCATCCTACTCCACAAACTTGACCACTATGGAATAAGAGGTCATGCACTAGCATACCTCAAATCCTACCTCACTAATAGGTACCAGTATGTAACTATTAAAGACACATCCTCCACGACACTACCACTAGGCACCGGCGTACCGCAGGGAAGTGTAATTGGTCCCCTGCTCTTCCTCTTATACATCAATGATCTTCCCAATGTATCACAACACCTGAAACCAATACTCTTTGCTGACGACACAACTTATGTCATCTCCCACACAAACCTTGCCACGCTTAATACCATTGTTAACGACGAATTAATAAAAATATCAACATGGATGACAGCCAATAAACTTACACTCAACACTGATAAGACCTTCTATATTATGTTTGGCAACAGAACAGATAATCCACATTTAAACATTAAGATCAACTCTACACCTATTGCTAGACATAACGAGGGCAAGTTCCTGGGCCTTCACCTTGACAGCAGCCTGAAATTCAGCACCCATATCCAACACATAACAAAGAAAGTGTCCAAAACTGTGGGGATCCTCTCTAAGATACGGTATTATGTACCACAATCAGCCCTACTCACACTATACTACTCACTCATCTATCCCTACCTCACATATGCCATTTGTGCATGGGGATCAACAGCAATTACCCACCTAAAACCAATAATAACCCAACAAAATGCCGCAGTAAGAATTATCACACAATCCAACGCTAGGCAGCACACCCCCCACTCTTCAAAGACCTAAACCTACTCACTGTCCAGAACATCCATACTTACTACTCTGCTATCTACATTTATAGAACCATTAATTCCAACTTTAACCCTGAGCTAAAACACTTTCTTGACAGTTGTGACAGGACCCATAGACATAATACCAGACATAAACATCTCTTTGACATTCCCCGTGTCCGACTAAATCTATACAAAAATTCAATGCGCATAAAAGGGCCTAAAATCTGGAACTCCCTGCCTGAAAACTCTAGAACTGCAGACACAACCTCCATTTTCAAAAGCACCGTTAAAAAACATCTTATCTCACTTACGCACCCAACCAGTAGTTAACCATACGAAAACTACTTTATCTTGCACATATCCACAGCAAAATACACTTATTGATATCTGTGATTCTCCTTAATTTGCACATTACTAACCACAGCAAAATACACTTATTGATATCTGTGATTTCCCTTAATTTGCACAGTTCTAACCAAAATTCTAATACAACTATTGCTTCATAATGCTTAAGCTACTCATAAGTTTGCCTAAGACACTCCAATATAGAAACTATATTATGCCAATATATCACCTTTATCATTAATATATAAACTAATTGCTAACTTCTTATACTAATTGTTAAATTCTCAATGTTTAAATTCCAGTACCTAAATTTTGTAAACCTAACCTAACCTTACAATCTGTATATTCATTGTATAGCTATTGAGTAAGACCTATCATAAGACTGCCTGAAAAGCCTAGGCATACCTAGGCATATTATTGGCCATCTTGTAATATCAACTTTAATGTATAACTATAAGTACCCCCCACCTTGTATTACATGAAATAAAGAATTTGAATTTGAATTTGAATCCATCCTGTCATTTTTCTGGCAGATGCGATTGCTACAGTGTTATGGTCCTTGAAGGTGAGATCCTCTGTCATGATCACTCTCAGGTCTTTGACATTAGTTTTTCGCTCTATTGTGTGGTTGGAATTTGTGTTATACACTGATGAGATTTTAATTTCCTCACGTTTTCCATATCAGATTAATTGAAAATTTTCATCATTGAACTTCATATTGTTTTCTGCAACCCATTTAAAGATTTGGTTTATGTCTGCTTGGAGCCTTGCAGTGTCTTCAAAGGTGGACACTGTCATGCAGATTCGGGTGTCATCTGCAAAGGAGGCCACCTTTCAGATTCTGGGGGTGGTGGCTGAAGCAGGTATGCTTTGTGGTGGGTGTCTGGCCGCCCTCTCTTTTGTCCGCTGAGGTGGTTCGGTGGATGTGAGGTTGCTATCCCGGATTGCTGGTTTACTGGCATGAAGGGTAGGGTATGGCATGGGTTCAATGCCGCATTTGCACTACTTGTGGTGCTGAGGTCTTCTGGGGAGTGGAGGTGGATTTTCATCCCTTTCATTCCTCCTAGGAGCTATTCCTCCACATTCCCCCCCCCCCTTTTTTTTTCTTTTTCTTTCTTCTCTCTTTAAAAAAAAAAAAAAAAAAGAAGTAACCTAACATGGACGACCTAATCCATGAACCTACTACTCCCGGGCCCCTTCTTGTTACTGCACCCTGCTCTGACCTGGTCTCGTTATCAGACCACTCTTTAGACACTTCCAATACCCCTGTACCTCTCGCTGGTGCCGGTTCGTCACCTACTTCAGGTACCGGGGTTCCGACTGGCCCTTTTGATACATCTGACCTCCACTCTTCTCTGACCATGCTTCTGGTTTCTCCCTCTATGGTGCGGCAATTTTCGGGTTGTGCGCCCGTCCCCCGTCAGACCAACTCCGGTCCCACATCTAAACGCCCAAGATCCTTACATGATGATACTTCGTCGCTTCATGCTCACTCAGCCCAAAAACGACCGGCTTGTCACGCACTCCCCTTAAACACTTTGTTTCACACTACACAGTGGACAGTTTTTTTACTCTGAGACCGACTTCTGTTACCTATCTTAACGATCATAGTATATTGGTAAGGCACTCCTGTGCCATGTGGGCAAAGACATCGCCTTTCACGCTCTCAAAAGTGGCACACACATCGTTAAGGTCCTTGGATGTCCACACATCGTTAAGGTCCTTGGATGTCACTACCGCCCGCCTCCGGCTGGGTTACAAGTATCTTTGGCAGGTTAAATCACCACCACCAGATGTAGACCAAACAAGATGTAAACTTTGCCAGTTGGATTATTGTCACACCCTGCGTCATTATGTACTGGAGTGCGATAAAATTAATGAATTCAGAGACTACTCATTCAGAAATGTTCAAGATATGTCAAAGTATTTTAACCACAGTGGTATATTACAGACCATTCTGGAAAAATACCCTGACTTTGCTCCCTGTAAATAAAGCATTGACACGTGTGTGTGTGTGTATGTACATGTGTGTATGTGTATGTGTGTATGTATATACATGTATGCGTGTGTATGTGTATATGTATATGTGTGTGTGTGTGACCCAACAATTAAAATTTGCACCAATAACTCATTACAGTTGTGGCTGGGTGTAGACTAATAGATTGCTCATTGCTTTATAATTTGTTCATGAGTGCAACCATGTACAGACGTAAGTAAATTTACTTACATGATTCATTACCTTGTAACTAGTGAATTAATTACCATTGTACCTTGTTCAGCTATCAAAACTTTGGGGCCCAGTCTCTGGACCCTATATATACCTCTGTAATCTGCAAATACCTTTGTAACTTGTCATGATTGTGACCATCTGAGTTCATTACCTTTGTAACTTGCTCAGCTATCAAACTTTGAGGTCCAGTCCCTGGACCCATTATGTACCTCTGTAATCTTTTGACTACCGCCCACAGGATGGGTATGGGGTGCATAATAAAGATATCAAACTAACTAACGTTAAGGTCCAGAATGCTGACCAAGCTCTTGATCTTTCTCGCCTTACGTCCATAGATGCTACTCCTGTCACTGTTGAAAAACATCATTCTCTCAACACTTGTAGTGGCACTGTTAATCTACCCCATACCATTGTCCAACAGAATTTCCAAAACTGTTGTGATGACATTCTGGAGCAACTTGAGCTCCAAGGTCTTCCTATACAGGCGAAGGCAAAGAATAACAGAGCGGCTACAAGAGGCCAATATATCTGAAATACGTAGGGAGACACTGGTCAGAGAAATAGCAAACATCGAATTAAAACTAAAGGAATCTTACAGGAATCAAGAAACGTGGGAAGAACTAAAAGCCATAAATGAAATTGAAAGAAACCCAAAGTTTTTCTTTTCTTATGCCAAATCAAAGTCGAGAACAACATCCAGTATTGGGCCCCTACTAAAACAGGATGGGTCCTACACAGATGACAGCAAAGAAATGAGTAAGTTACTAAAGTCCCAGTATGACTCAGTTTTTAGCGAGCCGCTAACCAGACTGAAAGTTGAAGACCTAAATTATTTTTTTATGAGAGTGCCACAGAACTTGGAAGACGCAAGCCTATCTGACATTACCCTGACACCACATGACTTCAAAAATTCGATAAATGACATGCCCATGCAATCCGCTCCAGGCTCAGACTCATGGAACTCAGTTAGTTACCATTTTGTCCTAGGCACATGTCTATTAGACACTAGGCCTGTTGTATGTATGTGTGTGTGTGTAACGAAACACTTCGAAATGTTTCGGCCCCGCCGGGAATTGAACCCGGTCCCTCTGTGCTTGATGCAAGAGCGCTAGCCACCGTGCCATCGGGGCGTGCAGTGTTCATCAAGAACTGCAAGAAGCCCCTATCACGTGCTTTTAACATCCTATGGAGAGGGAGCATGGACACTGGGGTCGTCCCGCAGTTACTAAAAGCAACAGACATAGCCCCACTCCACAAAGGCGGCAGTAAAGCAATAGCAAAGAACTACAGACCAATAGCGCTAACGTCCCATATCATTAAAATCTTTGAAAGGGTTCTAAGAAGCAAGATCGCCACTCATCTAGATACCCATCAATTACACAACCCAGGGCACCATGGGTTTAGAGCAGGTCGCTCCTGTCTGTCCCAACTACTGGACCACTACGACAAGGTCCTGGATGCTCTAGAAGACAAACATAATGCAGATGTTATATACACAAACTTTGCAAAAGCCTTTGACAAGTGTGACCATGGTGTGATAGCACACAAAATACGTGATAAAGGAATAACAGGAAAAGTTGGTAGATGGATCTATAATTTCCTAACAAGTAGAACACAAAGAGTAGTAGTCAACAGAGTAAAGTCTGAGGCGGCTACAGTGAAAAGCTCTGTTCCACAAGGCACAGTACTCGCTCCCATCCTGTTCCTCATCCTCATATCGGACATAGACAGGGATATCAGCCACAGTGCCGTGTCTTCCTTTGCAGATGGCACCCGAATCTGCATGATAGTGTCCACCATTGAAGACACTGCAAGATTCCAAGCAGACATCAGCCAAATCTTTAAATGGGCTGCAGAAAATAATATGAAGTTCAATGATGAGAAATTTCAATTACTCCGATATGGAAAACATGAGGAAATTAAAATCTCATCGGAGTATAAAACAAATTCCAACCACACAATAGAGCGAAAAACTAATGTCAAATACTTGGGAGTGATCATGACAGAGGATCTCACCTTCAAGGACCATAACACTGTAGTAATCGCATCTGCCAGAAAAATGACAGGATGTATAATGAGAACCTTCAAATTCAGGGATGCCAAGCCCATGTTGACACTTTTCAGGTAGCTTGTTCTATCTAGGCTGGAATATTGCTGCACACTAACTGCACCTTTCAAGGCAGATGAAATTGCTGACCTAGAAAATGTACAGAGAACCTTCACGGCATGCATAACTGCAATAAACCACCTCAATTACTGGGAACGCTTGAAGTTCCTAAACCTGTACTCCCTGGAACGGAGGCAGGAGAGATACATTATTATATATACATGGAAAATCCTAGAGGGATTAGTACCAAACTTGCACATGAGAGTCACTCCCTATGAAAGCAAAAGACTAGGCAGACGATGTAACATCCCCCCCAATGAAAAGCAGGGGTGCCACTAGCACGTTGAGAGACAACACATTAAGTGTCAAGGGCCCAAGACTGTTCAACTGCCTCCCAGCATACATAAGGGAGATTACCAATAGACTCCTGGCTGTCTTCAAGCAGGCACTGGACAGGCACCTAAAGTCGGTGCCTGACCAGCCAGGCTGTGGTTCGTACGTTAGACTGCGTGCAGCCAGCAGTAACAGCCTGGTTGATGAGGCTCTGATCTAACATGAGGCCTGGTCACAGACCGGGCCACAGGGGCGTTGACCCCTGGAACTCTCTCCAGTTAAACTCCAGGTAATTCTCAAAGTTGACACTTTTGTCCTCCCTGCCCACCGGTGAAGATCAAATCCTTGCAATATTGCTCGGTCTACATTGCGGGTTACCGTTTACAAGTTTGAAAGGTGATCCCTACAACGCAACAGTGTAGAAACTGCTGGCGTTTTAGTCATCCAGCGAAATACCACTAGACACCGGAGTACCGCAGGGAAGTGTCCTTGTTCCCCTGATCTTCCTCTTATACATCAATGATCTTCCCAATGTATCACAACACCTGAAACCAATACTCTTTGCTGACGACACAACTTATGTCATCTCCCACAAACCTTGCCACGCTTAATACCATTGTTAACGACGAATTAATAAAAATATCAACATGGATGACAGCCAATAAACTTACACTCAACACTGACAAGACCTATATTATGTTTGGCAACAGAACAGATGATCGACAATTAAACATTAAGATCAACACTACACCTATTGCTAAACATAACGAGGAAGTTCCTGGGCCTTCACCTTGACAGCAGCCTGAAATTCAGCACCCATATCCAACACATAACAAAGAAAGTGTCCAAAACTGTTAGGATCCTCTCTAAGATACGGTATTATGTACCACAATCAGACCTACTCACACTATACTACTCACTCATCTATCCCTACCTCATATATGCCATTTGTGCATGGGAATCAACAGCAATTACCCACCTAAAGCCAATAATAACCCAACAAAAAGTCGCAGTAAGAATTATCACGCAATCCAACGCTAGGCAGCACACCCCCACTCTTCAAAGACCTAAACCTACTCACTGTCCAGAACATCCATACTTACTACTCTGCTATCTACATTTATAGAACCATTAATTCCAACTTTAACCCTGAGCTAAAACACTTTCTTGACAGTTGTGACAGGACCCATAGACATAATACCAGACATAAACATCTCTTTGACATTCCCCGTGTCCGACTAAATCTATACAAAAATTCAATGCGCATAAAAGGGCCTAAAATCTGGAACTCCCTGCCTGAAAACTCTAGAACTGCAGACACAACCTCCATTTTCAAAAGCACCGTTAAAAACATCTTATCTCACTTACGCACCCAACCGGTAGCTAACCACATGGAAACTACTTTATCTTGCACATATCCACAGCAAAATACACTTATTGATATCTGTGATTCCCCCTTTAAATTTTCACAGTACTAACCAAAATTCTAATACAACTATTGCTTCATAATTCTTAAGCTAGTCATAAGTTTGCCTAAGACACTCCAATATAGAAACTATATTATGCCAATACATCACCTTTATATTTAATACATAAACTGATTGCTAACTTCTTAGACTAATTGTTAAATTCTTAAATGTTTAAATTCCAGTACCTAAATTTTGTAAACCTAGTTAGTCACTACAATTACCTAACCTTACTATCTGTATAATCATTGTGTCGCTATTGAGTAAGATCTATCATAAGACTGCCTGAAAAGCCTAGGCATACCTAGGCATATTATTGAGCCATCTTGTAATATCTACTTTATAAAATGTATAAATATAAGTACACCCACCTTGTATATTACTTGAATTAAAAATTTGAATTTGAAAATATTGCAGGTCCATGGCCGAATGCCCAGTCTGTGGTGCTGGACCACGCCAATCCTTCTTGTAGTCTACCTCTCTCTTGTTTTAACTGTCGTGAGGCACATCCATTTTACTCTTGCTGTTGTCAGGTTTACCTAAATGAGCAGGATATCCATTGTATATAAAGGCGGAAGGCTTCTCATATGCTATGGCTGTCTCTCCCGTATTTCCTATTCTCGTGTTGCTAAAGGGAGGGCGAATGAATTCACGTTTTTTTCTTTATTTTGGTCTAATTTCAATGAGATTTTTACAGTGATTTATACAGCTTTTAAAAACCTATACACTGTCTTTGTTATGATTTTTGCCTTTAGGTTAGATAGAAAAAATAAAATGTGCCAAATTTTAGGGGTCACAAAACCAGTTAATTTCTACAAAATTGGGAAGATGTACAATGCTCTAGTTAACATCAGATGAAAGATAAAGGCTATATAATTGTTGACCCAATCCTTTTTAGCAAAAATGTCAGTATATTCCATTATAAAAAATGTTGAAGTTAGTGATTTTGTTTTTGCCATTATTTTGTGGGAAAAAAATCAATAAAAACAAAGCTGTAAAAGATATCGGAAATCCTTCATGGGTGGTTGTAGAGCCATCATTACTCAATAATGTGTGAAAAAATCATGACAATCCTATTAATACTTTTCGCAAAACATTACAAACAATGTCAATAACTTATTTCTGAGTTATTAATATATTTTTTTCTGTGAAACTCTATGGATATGGCACGCTAAATCTCAGCGAGTTGCATGCATCAGCACTTGTTGAGACCCCAGAGGCCACTGAGGTGCCATGAGTCCCTGCACTTGAATGGAGGCATCAGAGATGTTGCTATGTAGAGTTTTTTTAATGAAATAATCATAAAAAATTTAATTTTTGCAGAGATAAAACTAAAAAAAAAACACTAATTGGCAAAAGGTATTATTAATGACAGCAAGAACAAAAAAAATACATTTAAGGAAAAAACATACTAGGATATATGATATAAACAAGCTGATTACACCAAAATGTTGCCAGAATGATGCACTATTTTTTGGTAACAAAATATTTTTTTCCAAAAATTTTCAATCTTCCTTTCCAAATCTCTTGACAACGGCTCGCCCCACCCTAAACGTCTCCCCACTTGTGGGGTCCCAACTCCCGAGGCTTCCTCTGTGGTCGCCCCTTTATCAGTCACCCCTGTCTCGAATTCTTTTGCTGTTCTTGACTCCGAGGTCCCTACCTCAGCACCCTATACTATCATCACCCCTTCCTTTACTCACTCGCACAGTTCTCTGTCTACACGCCCTCGTCCAACACCACCTCCTGACCACCCCTCTGTTTCTCAATGCTGCACATTTTTCCTTCCCAGGTTCTATGCCTGGTTTCTCACCTCCAACTAGTTCTGTTATGTGTGTGGAGGTTCATCCTCCTCCTCGTTCGATACCTTCATACCCTGTCCCCTTCCAAGTTTCTTCCTCTACTGCCCCTTCCCAGGTCGCTTCCACTCCTGTCCCCTCCCAAACCCCTTCCATAACCCCCAAGTCCTTTTCGCAATCTGTATGGCTAAGTTCTACGTTATTTAACTTATAAGTGCTTGGGTTATGGACACTCCCGAGCTTCAGAACCTTGCATTTATCTACATTGAACTGCATCTGCCACTTTTCTGACCAGGAATGGAGTTTGTCTAAATCCTCCTGAAGTTCCCTGGCATCTACGTTAGAATCAATTATCCTACCTACCTGGAGTCTACCTGGAGAGAATTCCAGGGTCAACGCCCCCGCGGCCCGGTCTGTGACCAGGACTGCTGTTGGACCAGAGCCTCATCAACCAGGCTGTTACTGCTGGCCGCACGCAGTCCAACGTACGAACCACAGCCTGGCTGGTCAGGTACCGACTGTAGGTGCCTGTCCAGTGCCTGCTTGAAGACAGCCAGGGGTTTGTTGGTAATCCCCCTGATGTATGCTGGGAGGCAGTTGAACAATCTTGGGCCCCTGACACATATTGTGTTGTCCCTCAACGTGCTAGTGGCACCCCTGCTCTTCATTGGGGGGATGTTACATCGCCTGCCGAGTCTTTTGCTTTCGTAGGGAGTGATTTTTGTGTGCAAGTTTGGTACTAAGCCCTCGAGAATTTTCCATGTGTATATAATAATGTATCTCTCCCGCCTGCGTTCTAGAGAGTACAGGTTTAGGAACTTCAAACGTTCCCAGTAGTTGAGGTGGTTTATCGTACTTATGCTTGTGGTGAAAGTTCTCTGCACATTTTCAAGGTCAGCAATTTCACCAGAATTGAAAGGTGCAGTTAGTGTGCAGCAATATTCCAGCCTAGATAGAACAAGCGATCTGTAAAGTGTCAACATGGGCTTGGCATCCCTGGTTTTGAAGGTTCTCATTATCCATCCTGTCATTTTTCGAGCATATGCAATTGCTACTTGTTATGGTCCTTGAAGGTGAGATCCTCTGACATGATCACTCCCAGGTCTTTGACATTAGTTTTCGCTCTATTGTGTAGTTGGAATTAGTTTTGTACTCCGATGAGATTTTAATTTCTTCACGTTTTCCGTATCTGAGTAATTGAAATTTCTCATCATTGAACTTCATATTGTTTTCTGCAGCCCATTTAAAGATTTGGTTTATGTCTGCTTGGAGTCTTGCAGTGTCTTCAATGGTGGACACTGTCATACAGATTCGGGTGTCATCTGCAAAGGAAGACACAGCACTGTGGCTTATATCCCTGTCAATGTCTGATATGAGGATGAGGAATTGGATGGGAGCAAGTACTGTGCCTTGTGGAACAGAGCTTTTCACAGTAGCTGCCTCAGACTTTACTCTGTTGACTACTACTCTTTGTGTTCTACATGTTAGGAAATTATAGATCCATCTACCAACTTTTCCTGTTATTCCTTTATCACGCATTTTGTGTGCTATTACACCATGGTCACACTTGTCAAAGGCTTTTGCAAAATCTGTGTATATAACATCTGCATTCTGTTTATCTTCTAGAGCATCCAGGACCTTGTCGTAGTGGTCCAGTAGTTGGGACAGACAGGAGCGGCCTGCTCTAAACCCATGCTGTCCTGGGGTTTGCAATTGATGGGTATCAAGATGGGTGGCGATCTTGCTTCTTAGAACCCTTTCTAAGATTTTTATGATATGGAACGTTAGCGCAATTGGTCTGTAGTTCTTTGCTATTGCTTTACTGCCCCCTTTGTGGAGCGGGGCTATGTCTGTTGTTTTTAGTAGCTGCGGGACGATCCCAGTGTCCATGCTCCCTCTCCATAGGATGTTAAAAGCATGTGATAGGGGTTTCTTGCAGTTCTTGATGAACACGGAGTTCCATGAGTCTGGACCTGGAGCGGAGTGCATGGGCATGTCATTTATTGCCTTTTCGAAGTCATTTGGCGTCGTGGTGATGTCAGAAAGGCATGCGTCTTTCAAGTTCTGTGGCACTCATAAAAAATTCATTTAGGTTTTCGATTTTCAGTCTGGTTAGTGGCTCGCTAAAAACTGAGTCATACTGGGATTTAAGTAACTCACTCATTTCCTTGCTGTGAATACCTGCTTGTAACAGATAATTGAAATGTAGATATAAACCCAAATGTACAATTGTTAACCCTTTGGGGCCTAGTGCCTAGGCCTTTTGTGTATCCATATGCTCTTGCGCTACCGTCCACAGGATGGATATGGGTTGCACAATAAACTAGCCACTTCGGTGGCAAAATCTAAAAAATCTTGCTGTCATCTGTGTAGGACCCATCACGTTTAAGTAGAGGCCCAATACTGGTTGTTGTTCTCGACTTTGATTTTGCATAGGAAAAGAAATACTTAGGGTTTCTTTCAATTTCATTTATGGCTTTTAGTTCTTCCCATGTCTCTTGATTACTGTAAGATTCCTTTAGTTTTAATTCAATGTTTGCTATTTCTCTGACTAGTGTCTCCCTACGTATTTCAGAGATATTGGCCTCCTGTAGCCGCTCCTTTATTATTTGCCTTCGCCTGTATAGGGAGCGCCTCTCTCTTTCTAGTTTGCATCTCCTCCTCCTTTTCCTTAAGGGAATTTGCCTTGAGCAAACCTCAAGTACCACAGAGTTAATTTGTTCTAGACATAGGTTGGGATCCGTGATGCTTAGGCAATCTTCCCAGTTTATATCATTTAGGACTTGGTTTACTTGGTCCCACCTTATGTTTTTGTTATTGAAGTTGAATTTGGAGAAAGCTCCCTCGCGGCTGATCACATTTTGTTGATCTGGGGCTCCCCGCATGCATGTGTGTACCTCTATTATGTTGTGATCTGAGCATATTGGTTTTGATATGATGACATTTCGTATCAGATCATCATTGTTGGTGAAGATGAGGTCCAGCGTATTCTCTAATCTTGTGGGCTCTACTATTTGCTGGTTTAAGGTGAACTTGGTGCAGAGATTTAAAAGTTCATGCATGTGTGAATTTTTATCTGAGCTGCCTCCTGGTGTTATCTCTGCTACCACATTGTTTGCAATGTTCCTCCATTTTAGGTGCCTGAGGTTGAAATCCCCCAGTAGCAAGATGTTGGGGGCAGGAGCTGAAAGATTTTCCAGACAGTGGTCAATTTTCAGAAGCTGTTCCTGGAATTGTTGGGACGTTGCATCCGGAGGCTTGTAGACAACCACGATGACCAGGTTTTGATTCTCGACCTTTATTGCTAATACTTCAACTACATCATTTGAGGCATTTAGTAGTTCTGAACATATAAGTGACTCTGTGATATACAGACCAACCCCCCCTTTTTGCCTGTTCACTCTGTCACACCTCTATGGGAAGGTTAGAAAGTGTGCAGACGAGGTCCCTCCTTTGAAACAGTTTCAGTTATTAGTTTGTATTGAGTTTGGTTTGTGTAACATTTCTTTACGTAAAATGGATTCCTTAGATTTCTGGTTGAAAGCTGGGGAAAAGATGAGATTTTCTGGACAAAGCCTTGATAGCTATACAACTGCTAAGATGGCTATAGAAGAGAAAAGGGAACAGGAAAGACTAGTTATAGAAGAGAAATAGGAACAGGAAAGACTAGCTATAGAAGAGAAAAAGGAACAGGAAAGACTAGCTCTACAAGAGGAAAAAGAAGAGAAAAGAATAGCTCGAGAAGAGAAAAGGGAATAGGAAAGACTAGCCCTAGAAAAGGGAAGGATTGCTCGGTAGGACAAAAGAGAACAGGAAAGGATAGCTAGAGAAGAGAGAGTTCAGGCAAGTTAAGTGGCCTTCAAGATGAAGGAGATTGAAGAACAAGCAAAGCAGAGAGAGTTAGAACAGTTAAGGATTGAATTAGAAGCCAAAAAGATAGAATTAACTAAACATAAAATAGATTAAGGGGTACTAGAGTACCCTACCCATAAATCTAATATTAAGTTCTTTACTTTCATTTACTTTATTTTGCCTTTAACAAATTCTAAAATCACAACTAGTGCAATACTCAATCTAAATATTTGTTCCAAAATAACCTAATACAAATCATAGTAAGTATTCCAACCAGTTCACTTAGCTAGTTAAATAGTAAATCATCCACATTGTATAAATATCCTAAATCTCTGTGACTTTTGTTCCATTGTTCTTAAGTCTAGTTCTTAATCTAGTATATTATTAAGTTTAGCATATTCCATTGTTCTTAAGTCTAGTTATAGAATCACACTAAATCTTATGATTACAGGCATTGATCCTGACATCAACCTATTATTAAGTGACTTACATAATTCCAATAGCAACTGTAATTACTGCACAGCAGATCAAGCAAAGACATTACTCAGAGCCAACAATAACATAACCATCTTTAATTACAATGTTAGATCTTTGAGCAAACATTATGATGACCTCACAGCACTACTCCAGTCCCTTCAGACCAATATGTCAATCATCACACTCACTGAGACCTGGCTAAAGCCTGGTATTACAGATGTCTATGCCATCCCAGGTTACACAGCCATACACAACTGTAGGACAGATAAGCGAGGGGGTGGAATGTATTGAATGTATCAATAACTCTTGCACAAGGGATGAGCATAGAGAATATATTATAGCTAAATTTAAATCAAAAGACCTGCAAAAACCCCTAACAGTGATAAACATCTACAGATTATATCAGTCAAACATTCACCACATTAGTGAAAAATTAGGAAACATGATAACTGATGCACACATGAACAAAGACCATTTTCTGCTCACAGGAGATTTCAACATAAATCTCCTACACTACCAGGACCCACAGGTAACAGAATTCACAAACACTATGAGCAACTGCTTGTTACTACCAACAATATCAAAACCTACAAGAATCTCCGAGACTAGTATCTCATTATTAGACCACATCTGGACTAACACTATATCCCCTCTAAAATCAGGCATAATCACACACACCACCATAGACCACTACACTACCTTTCTCATAATCAACCTAGGTAATTTGCCCCAAGATATTACAAAAGTTACCTTCAGACTACATAACGAGTCAGCTGTTAATAACTTTATAACAGCGATGATTAACATCGATTGGAATAATGAGTTAGAAACATATTCAGATACTAATGATTGCATCAATAATTTCCTTAAAAAAAACACCACCTCTATAATAAACATTGCCCTAAAAAAAACTAAACAGATCACAGCTAAGAGACTCAACAATCCCTGGCTAACACCCAGCATCCTTAAATCCATTAACAAAAGGCAAAAATATGAAAAACAATACAGAAGGGGTCTAATAACCAGAGAACAATCCAAACGCTACTCATCAATCCTTACCAGCGTGATAAGGAGGTCAAAAAAATTGTATTATGAGAACAGATTACATAGCATAAAAGGTGATATGAAAAAGATCTGGCGCACCCTATACCTGGAGTCTACCTGGAGAGAATTCCAGGGTCAACGCCCCCGCGGCCCGGTCTGTGACCAGGCCTCCTGTTGGACCAGAGCCTGATCAACCAGGCTGTTACTGCTGGCCGCACGCAGTCCAACGTACGAACCACAGCCTGGCTGGTCAGGTACCGACTTGAGGTGCCTGTCCAGTGCCTGCTTGAAGACAGCCAGGGGTTTGTTGGTAATCCCCCTGATGTATGCTGGGAGGCAGTTGAACAATCTTGGGCCCCTGACACTTATTGTGTTGTCCCTCAACGTGCTAGTGGCACCCCTGCTCTTCATTGGGGGAATGTTACATCGCCTGCCGAGTCTTTTGCTTTCGTACGGAGTGATTTTTGTGTGCAAGTTTGGTACTAAGCCCTCGAGAATTTTCCATGTGTATATAATAATGTATCTCTCCCGCCTGCGTTCTAAAAGTACAGGTTTAGGAACTTCAAGCGTTCCCAGTAGTTGAGGTGGTTTATCGCACTTATGCGTGCGGTGAAGGTTCTCTGCACATTTTCAATGTCAGCAATTTCACCCGCCTTGAAAGGTGCAGTTAGTGTGCAGCAATATTCCAGCCTAGATAGAACAAGCGATCTGTAAAGTGTCAACATGGGCTTGGCATCCCTGGTTTTGAAGGTTCTCATTATCCATCCTGTCATTTTTCGAGCAGATGCAATTGCTACATTGTTATGGTCCTTGAAGGTGAGATCCTCTGACATGATCACTCCCAGGTCTTTGACATTAGTTTTTCGCTCTATTGTGTGGTTGGAATTAGTTTTGTACTCCGATGAGATTTTAATTTCTTCACGTTTTCCGTATCTGAGTAATTGAAATTTCTCATCATTGAACTTCATATTGTTTTCTGCAGCCCATTTAAAGATTTGGTTTATGTCTGCTTGGAGTCTTGCAGTGTCTTCAACGGTGGACACTGTCATACAGATTCGGTGTCATCTGCAAAGGAAGACACAGCACTGTGGCTTATATCCCTGTCAATGTCTGATATGAGGATGAGGAATAGGATGGGAGCAAGTACTGTGCCTTGTGGAACAGAGCTTTTCACAGTAGCTGCCTCAGACTTTACTCTGTTGACTACTACTCTTTGTGTTCTACGTGTTAGGAAATTATAAATCCATCTACCAACTTTTCCTGTTATTCCTTTATCACGCATTTTGTGTGCTATTACACCATGGTCACACTTGTCAAAGGCTTTTGCAAAATCTGTGTATATAACATCTGCATTCTGTTTATCTTCTAGAGCATCCAGGACCTTGTCGTAGTGGTCCAGTAGTTGGGACAGACAGGAGCGGCCTGCTCTAAACCCATGCTGTCCTGGGTTGTGCAATTGATGGGTATCAAGATGGGTGGCGATCTTGCTTCTTAGAACCCTTTCAAAGATTTTATGATATGGGACGATAGCGCAATTGGTCTTTGATGTTGTTATTCCAGTCCTTGATTGCTTCTTCCACCTTCATATTCAGAGTTGTTGTTTGATCGGTGTGACTGGTTATAGCTGTTTGCAGAGTATTTTGTGTGTCAGTATTTCCCGATGTAATCTTCTCTTCAAGGTTTTGGATCTTGATCTCGAGGTTAGTTAGCTTGGATTCATATTTCACTAGTTTTGCTTTGATGTCTTTGTTTTCAGCTTCAAGGGCAAAGATGTATTCCCTAATAGTATTAGGAGTAGTCATACCTTGGTGCCCAGGAAGGAATCCTACGAAGCTGGTGGGGTTGGTGGGAGAATCAGCCATGGTCGGTGGTGTTATTGTTGTCGTCTGGGTCCGGGCGGGGGTGTGGGGGGTTGTTGATGCACCGGCTTTCTGTTGTGTAGACATGTTGTGTTTCAAAGTCCTTAGCGTTGGTTTCTTGGTACTGTTGTTGATTCCTCTGCGATTTCCGCTCATAGTATCACTAGTTAGTTAGTTTAATATCTTTATTATGCACCCCATACCCATCCAGGAGGCTTTATTTCCTTTAGCTTGGGTTAGGCGTTCGTCTGGCAGCGCGGGCGATATTTGGGTTTGCAGGGCTGTCTTCCTTAGATCTTCAATTTTGTTAAGGTTTGGGTAGCATTTCTAGTATTCTTGGGTCATTTTGTGATCTACGTGGGTTTGTGCAGTTGTACCTTCAATTAGGCCATCACAAGCTTTGATGAGCGCTGAGTTTTTTGGAGAATTAGGGCTGCTAGGATGCTGCCGCTGCCGCTGCCGCTAGGGAGAAAGTTGACCAGTTTATTAAGAATGGGTAACACCAATAGTTACGGTATTGTTAATTTTAGTGGACTGTATAGGTTAATATCTGACTGATTGGGGAGGAGGAGAGAGTACAATTTGGTAAGATCACTCACCCTTTATCCGTGTCTTGGGTGTTCACTGGAGACCTTCATTATTCCCACCGTAGACCTACATTATCCCAACATACCTACTGACCAGACGGTTGCTAAGACAATAAGAGTACTTACAGTGGGGAAGAAACAACATTCTTGTCGCTATTCTTCGACGGATCTCGTGGTCCTGCTTGGTAGAGATTATTCTTCCGGCAAGACGATAATAATAATAATAATAATAATAATAATAATAATAATAATAATAATAATAATAGTTTATTTGGATATGATACAAAGAATTACATTTGGTTATTGAGATTACATGAGGTGTACATGCCAAAAGCCCCTAGTATGCAGGGCATTTTGGGCAGACTTAAAATTAACTTAAAACTAAATTGTAAGAATTTTTGTAGATAGTTTACAATGAGTAAAGGTGAGTATTTAAGCTATGATATTTGAACATAGTTTAGACATGACATTTTTTAAACATAGTTTTGTACTTTTGTCTTCATTATAAAATTAATTAAATCAGATTTAACAAATGTTGGTGGTTGTCCCGATGAGTCAAGAGAAGATTGATTCCTTGAACTCTCTTACGCCCACGGGACCGGGTGTTTAATTAACATGTGGTTGATCGGGAGTAGTGATTCATCTCCTCTCGCTATTTCTCTTTATTACAGTTTATTCGTAAAACTTTAAACACTATTCACATGACGGTTTAATGTCCCACTAATTTACCCTCGTTAGAAGTTAATCCATTAATAATTGTGTACGATGAACACTGATCAAACCAACGCACATTTCCTCCATCCAAAACCCGTAGTGGCGGCGTCGGTCACTATTTAACACATTATCACTCTATTATTGTAGTTTCTTGGACCTAATGTCCCACATTATGCCCGGCGAATATTCACAACATTCACTATTGTGAAGAGAGACCATTAACCGCCATTTGGTCGTTGTAAACGCCGATTCCCGTCTCTTTTATAACCAGAACTCTCCCATTGTTCTACCTTCTTCCGCTTATCCCACGAGACAGACAAGCTGGGCGACTTCACTTGACCCAGCTCCGTGTACCCACGCGACCGTCGGTATGGTTCTGTTTTGATCTCAAGTAAAATACGAACCAACAGCCACACATTAAGAATATTCACATTAGAAAGACATAACCTTTCGGGAAAATACCCAATATTTTCCACACTGCGGCCGGGCAGAGTTCGTTGTTAAACGATTCAAATTGTATCTCGTAAATTTTTGCGACTATTTTGCACATACACAATCTTGCTGTTTTTCGTTACGAATCCACTGCAAGGATACCTCATTATCAGACCAAATTATGGTGTCGCTAATATTTATCTCCGGCAATTTACTCCGTATATAATCAGCTAATTTGACACCCACATAAATGGCTGTTAATTCTAACTGAAGTAAGGTACGTAATTTAATTGGAGCCACTTTAGCTTTAGACATGACAAGAGAAATGTCTTTATTACATTGAAGATAAGCGACTGCTCCATACACTAATTTAGAAGCATCACAAAAAATGTGGAGTGTATTTTCCACTCTAGGGCGTGTTGTATGTGTGTATGTGTGGGATGTAGGTGACGTGGCATAGAGTGAGTCAAAGTTGGCGGGCCGGCGGCACCCTTGCGCCGCCTGTAGGTGAGGCAGTGAAACTCGAGTCGTAAACAAACAGAGTGCGGGGCCGTCGAACACGTATTACCTTCCTAATATGTAAGTCAGTAATTACGTGTTATGTAGCATAAGGCACTGCACACCCACTATAGAGTTACGTCCGTACAGTGTACATTAATGATATATTAGGACTAGAAGGTACAATGTGCGCTTATCTAGTCAGGTGTGCATCCTAATTTGTGTACTTTGTTTCTTTGCAGCTAGGAGCATTCGCTATGTTGTATCTTAATAAAGGATTATCAGCACATCCCCGAATGTCTCTTTGACCATGCTCCTAGATATTACACAAGTTAAGGAGCTGGTGTGATAACCTAGCCTAGGCATACCCGGTGGGAATGGCTGTGTCGTTGAGTTGCGAGGCTGCAGGGTGCACAGAGGTGAAGACGGCAGATGACATGCCGACATGCATTGCACTGATGCAGTTACATCAGAGGAATGTGCATGACACTATCGACACCCAACAGAAACCTCCGAAAATCAACCGCCCAACTCTACAACAAGGCATCAGTGAAGATGATTGGGCTACATTTACCCGCAGGTGGGACATGTTTAAGAACGGGACTGACCTAATGCCAGGTCAGGTCACTGCTCAGCTCCTGGCCTGCTGTGAGCCAGATTTAGAAGCCGCATTGTTCCGGGAAACCCCGACAATTGCTAGCAACTCTGAGACAGAGGTCTTAAACGCCATGAAACGACTCACGGTGCTGAGCGTGGCGCTGAGTGTGAGACGGGCAACACTGCTTCAGACGAAGCAGGACCCAGGGGAACACGTCAGGCAGTATGTGGCGAGACTACGTGGGTTGGCCAATGTCTGTCATTGGACCAAAACTGGGACCTGTAGTGTAATCACCTGCCCTGGCACCGTCGCCATGGACTACACGGATGACATCGTTAAATTGGTTCTCTTAACTGGTCTGGCAGATGACGACATCAAGAAGGAGGTCCTCGGGACAACAGACATTGACACACAAACTCTGAATGACACTGTCGGCCTCGTCGATAGCAAAGAGACCGCCGCCCGTGCCATGGGGACTGAGAACCTATGGGTGGCGGCCAGTAGCTACAAGAAAATGATTCAGGGACGCTGCAGCCAGGTGACATCAGCCTCAGCACGGGATCATGGCGAGCAGGCCCAGATGAGGCACAAGATACGCTGCCGTTGTGGCTCTCTCACTCCCCAATTCGGTATGGTGAGGGGCAGACTCAAGGAGTTCACGTTGTGTCTCGAGTGCTGGAAAAAGAACAACCCACGCAACCGTAAATCATCCCCACCTGCATCCAGGGCCTCTGGTGGTCTGGTGGCTAAAGCTCTCGCTTCACACAGCGAGGGCCTGGGTTCGATTACCAGCCAGGGCAGAAACATTGGGCGTGCTTCTTTACACCTGTTGTCTATGTTCCCCATCAGTAAAATGGGTACCTGGGTGTTAGTCGACTGGTGTGAGTCGCATCCTAGGACACTGACCTAATCTGCCCGAAATGCTCAGCATAACAAGGGACTTTCTATATAGTAGTATGTCACTGATGACAGCTAGGCCTGTATACCATGTACATGTACTTGTAGAAATAAAGATATTATTATTATATTATTATATTATTATGTCGCCACTACCGAGACAGGGTCTGGCGCGGGTGAGGCACCGCCACATCCAACCTTGTCTTTGACTGTAGCTGTGGACGGCGAGGCCTATGCTGGGATGAAGACACCATGTCCTCCACGGCGGTCTGTCAACATTTCTGCCATCGCCGACTCAGGCGCACAAACCTGTCTGATGGGACTGCAGCTACTCCATAAGTTGGGTTTACGCAAACATCACCTCACTCGTGTCTCTACACACATTCTTGCCGCAAACAATGCAGAGATAAATGTTCTGGGTGCTGTATTCCTCACGCTGTCAGGTCGCAACAACAATGGGGCGCAACGCCAGACCTCCACCATGGTCTATGTTACCGACTCCACTAGCCGTTTTACCTGAGCCGTACTGCGTTGGAACAGCTGAGGGTTATCGGGCCGGACTTTCCGAGAATTGGCGCTACGGACACTGTAGTGTTTGGGAATGCTGTACATGCAGGCACCAGCCCAACGGTGGCAGGATGTGGATGCCCACAGCGTACAGCACCGCCTCCCCGCCCGGCAAGTTTGCCCATAGTTCCATCTATTGAGTCCACTGCAGAAATGAACGTATGCCCTCACCAGCCGCTCCCCGCGATGACAGGCCCCCCCATGGTGATTCGGGTTGACCCAGAGGTGCAACCAGTGGTGACCAGGAGACCTCCAAATGTCCCAGTTCACTGGCAACAGGAGGTGTCAGACCAACTTGACAGGGATGTGGCACTAGGCGTTATAGAGCGGGTGCCCCCGAACACACCCGTGACATGGCTTCACAGTATGGTCTTGACACCCAAGTCGGATGGCACGCCTCATCGTACAGTGGATCTGCAACAGCTAAATCGCCACAGTGTACGGGAAACCCATCACACCGTCCCACCTATTAAACAGGCGAAGGCCATTCCACCTAACACAGTCAAGACTGTCACAGATGCATGGAATGACTTTCACTCAATTGAGATCAGGCCCGAGGATCACCACAAGACAACGTTCCTGACCGAGCAGGGTAGGTTCCGTTACTGTCGTGCGCCAATGGGCTTCCTCGCGTCGCAGGATGCCTACACACAGCGGTACGATGCCATCATCGCTGATGTACCCAGAAAGACCAAGTGCGTGGATGACGCCATCATTTGGGACACAGATTTGAAGGAACATTGGTGGCGAGTGATTAACTACCTGGAACTCGTAGGACGCAACGGTATAATCCTCAACCCAGCTAAGTTTCAGTTTGCCTCGATGGAAGTTGTATTTGCTGGGTTTCAGATAACCAAATCCGAGGTGAAACCTTTACCTAAATACCTAAATGCCATCGCGACATTTCACAGACCCTCCAACATTACGGATGTGCGGGTCTGGTTTGGGCTGGTTAACCAGGTATCACACTACGGCAGGACCACGGACATGATGGCACTATTCAAATCGCTCCTTAGCCCTAAGGTCAGTTTCAAATGGGACCCGGCACTGGAAGAGGCGTTCCATCGGTCGAAAGAGGCAGTCATCAATGAGATTGAAACAGGGGTCAAGATATTCTACCCCAGCAGGCGGACGTGCCTCAACCCCGACTGGTCTCGAACAGGGGTGGGATATTGGCTACGGCAGAAACATTGCAGCTGTGATGGTGCTATTCCGGGGTGTTGTGCAGACGGTTGGAAGATAACACTGGCCGGGTCTCGCTTCTTAAGGGATGCCGAGAAGCGGTACGCACCGATTGAGGGAGAAGCCTTAGCTGTCGCGTGGGCACTGGAGGATAGCCGCTTCTTCACCATGGGGTGCCGAGATCTCATCGTAACGACCGACCACAAGCCGCTCGTGAAAATTCTTGGGGATCAGGCACTAGATGACATCACCAATCCGAGGCTCTTCAGACTCAAACAGCGCACCCTCATGTGGCAATACCAGATTGTGCACGTGCCCGGCCAGACTATTTCAGCGGCAGATGCTACGTCTCGATATCCATCAGCCACAGACCCGATGGACACAGCCAGCGAGTTGTGTGCTCTGTCCCCGGTCCGGCTCCCAGCAGGTACCCATGATGACCTGGAGACACTACTCGTGGCGGCGGCAAGATCAGCTGCGGACTCGCTCGACGCTGTCACATGGGAGAGAGTCAAGAGGGGCACCTCTGCGGACCATGACCTTCAACTGCTCATGCCACTAGTCGAGGTTGGGTTCCCACCATCCCGCGATGCCTTACCCGAGGAACTGCAGCCATACTGGCAGTACTGCGACAGATTATCTCTCGTGGACGAGAGGTACTACAGACACTTCATGCTGCTCACCAAGGCACCAGTCGCATGCACAGTAGGGCATTAGGTGCCGTCTTTTGGCCCGGCATCACCAGAGATATTGAGGGCACACGATCCAGGTGCCATGCATGCTGGGGAATGTCACCTTCCCAGCCATGCATGCCACCAGTACAACCATGCATACCAAGCAACCCCTTCCAAGCCATTGCTGCTGACTTCTGCGTGTTGCGTGGCATTGGGTACTTGGTCATTGTGGACAGGTTCAGTGGCTGGCCGCATGTTGTTGCATCTAAGTCCAGCGCCAAGGGCTTCATCACAGCCCTTCTCAATTACTTTGCAACGTTCGGCATACCCGAAGAATTGAGCACAGATGGAGACCCGGAGTTCAATGCAAAGGAAACGGCTTCACTCCTACAACGATGGGGCGTGAGACATCGCCTGTCATCAGCATACCACCCGCAGTCCAATGGGCGGGCGGAGGTGGCGGTCAAGTCTATGAAGCGCTTACTGACATCGCACACCGACGCGAATGGCAGCCTCGACACCGAGGCAGTAGCTGCCGGCCTGCTTCAGTATCGAAACACTCCAGACCCTCAGACCAACATGTCACCAGCACAAATCATCTTCGGCAAGAATCTTCGGGACCTCTTACCCATCACCCCAGGGACGCAGGTATTCACCAACCCATTGATTCACCCAGTGTGGCATCAAACATGGGACATGCAAGAAGAGGCCCTCCGACTGCGGTTTGCCGGTCACCGGGTGATTCTGCAAAACCAGACCAGGAATCACAGCACAAGATGGGACAGGACCGGTGTGATAGTGGAAACAAAGCCGTTTGACCAATACTTGGTCAAGGTGGATGGCTCGGGTTGGCTCACTTTGCGGAATCGGCGGTTCCTACGCCACATCCAGGGGCTAGCCAATACCAACCAGCCTGTGTCATCACCATATGCTTGGCATCAGCCCTCCAGCACTTCATCCAAGCCAGTGGTGAAGTACAGGACGGCGAGCTGCCTCCGGCGCCCGATGCCGACTTAGCAGCCACACCTCCACAGTCGCACGGCACAGCAACGAACCCTAACCCTCCCATAGAGCGCATGGACCAGACAGTCCCACGGGCAGAAGTGCCAGGACCCGACCAGACCATATCACGACACACTCCTGCATCACCACCTCCAAGACCTCGCAGAGACAGACGTCCGCCGGCGTACTTACGGGATTACATCACCGAGTGAGGAGTTTCCTGCTGGAAACTGGGGAGGATGTGGGATGTAGGTGACGTGACATAGCAAGTCAAAGTTGGCGGGATGGCAGCACCCGCGCGCCGCCTGCAGGTGAGGCAGAGAAACTAACTCAAGTGTAAACAAACGGAGTGCGGGGCCGACGAACACATATCACCTTCCTAATATGTAAGTCAGTATTACGTGTATGTAGGGAAAGGCACTGTACACCCACTATAGATTTCCGTCCGTACAGTGAACATTAATGATATATTAGGACTAGGAGGTACAATGTGAGCTTACCTAGTCAGGTGTGCATCCTAATTTGTGTACTTTGTTTCTTTGCAGCTAGGAGCATTCACTATGTTGTATCTTAATAAAGGATTATCAGCATACACCCGAATGTCTCTTTGACCAGGAACTGGATAATTTTTAATGGCCAGAATTTTTGCAAATTTAGGGGCCACTTTGCCACTACCTACTGCATGGCCCAGAAAATTAATAGTAGATTGGCCAAAGGATGACTTTGATAAATTAACAGTTAAATGAAAACTCTGGAAGGTCTCAAAGAGAGCCTTAAGCCTAAACACATGTTGGTCCCAAGTGTCCGACACAACAACTATGTCATCTAGGTAAGCTGCCGTGCCTTCAAGTCCTTTAATAGCCTGATGGATAAGTCTCTGGAATGATGCAGGAGAGTTTTTCATTCCAAAGGGGGTCACTGTATACTGATAATGACCTCCTGGAATTACGAAGGCAGAGCTTTCCTTCGCCTTATCTGTTAAAGGTACTTGATAGTAACCTTTAAGGAGGTCCAATTTGGATACAAAAGTAGCCTTACCCACAAAGTCGATTACATCATCCAGACGTGGCAGAGGATAGGCATCTGCAATTGTGACCTCATTCACCTTACGGTAATCTGTGCACATTCGGAACCCTCCATCAGCTTTGTTAACAAGGATGCACGGTGAAGCCCACGGACTAGATGACTCCTCCACTAACCCATGCTCTAACAGAAATTCTACCTCCTGTTGAAGTAGCCTCTGTTTTTCAGGAATAGCTCTGTAAGGGGAGAGTTTAATAGGTTTAGAGTTTCCAACATCTACATCATGATATCCTAATGTACATTTTTCGGCACATCCGAAAAAATATCAGGATAAGACTGTAGGAGCGCAGTTAAATTAGTTACTTGAGACTTGGTCAAACCCAACATTAAAGGTTTAGGGTCCTTGAGGAGGACCGAATTTGGAAGCTTTACATTAATCTCAGAGTGCAAAGAGTCAGGGTCATCAGAGGCAGAGGACAGAGTCATTACTGGAACTTTATCTGGTGTATTAAAAGCTTTAATTTGATTAATGTGGTAAGTTTTGCTTTTTGAGGTCTTGTCAAGGGGAGATACCACATAATTTACATCAGATAATTTACTTACGATTTGCATTGGTCCCGTAAATCTAGCTTTCAAGGTGTGGCCAGGTATAGGCTCCTGTACCAACACCTTATCTCCTGGATGGAAGGAGCGAAATTTTGAGTTTCTGTCATACCTCTGTTTCATCGTATTCTGAGCTGCCTTCAAGTTAGCCTTAGGCAACTGACGTGCTACCTGCAACCTTGAAGAAGGGTTGTAGAGGGTTGTGGAGGCGTCTTCTCCCATCCATCCTTCTTTGAGCACACGTAGAGGACCTCGTACATTGTGCCCAAATATCAGCTCAAAAGGACTGTACCCTGTAGACTCTTGCACACTTTCTCTCATTGCGAATAGCAACAGAGGAAGTGATTCATCCCAGTCTGTAGGAAAATGCTTGCAGAATGTTCTCATCATTGTTTTTAACGTCTGATGGAATCTTTCCAAGGCGCCTTGGGACTGAGGATGATAGGCAGTGGATAGGTTATGAACTATTCCTAGCCTAGTTAATGCTTCCCTAAATGCTTTTGCAGTGAAGTTAGTACCTTGATCACTTTGAATAGTTTTAGGAATTCCAAAGCAAGAGATAAACTTAGTTAAAGCTTTAAGGATTGCTTTAGTGTTAATACTGCGCATAGGAACTGCCTCTGGATATCTAGTTACTCTATCCATGATTGTGAATAAGTATTGATTTCCAGACTTAGCTTTAGTTAGTGGACCTACACAATCTATTATTAATTCCGAAAAAGGGTCTCCATTAACAGGAATGGGATGGAGAGGTGCAGGTTTAATGGGGTATCCAGGTTTCCCTACCTGCTGACATTCTGGACAACAGCGAATATGATTCTTTACATCTTGCCTTAACTTTGGCCAAAAGAATTCTTTTGTTATTCGGTATTGAGTGTTGGTAATTCCCAAATGGCCTCCTAAAGAAGAATTATGGGCTATATTTAGTATCTGAGACCTAAACTTTCTGGGAACCACTAACTTATCTGTTTGTTGTTTTCCCTCCACCTCCTTACCAGTTTCAGTGCAGACTAAGTAATTATTTTTTAAGAGATATTTGACCGGGTGACCCGAAGTGGATTTACCCATAGCTGCCTCAAAAGCAGAGTTTAGTGAGGATTCTTTCCGTTGTTCCTCCCGAAAGGACAGTCCCTCAGGCATGGAAACAGAGACATCTGGCAATCCTGCAACCCTGGAATAGGAAGGCTTGATCTGGGGCTGTTCACTAAATTTACGAGGCTCTGGCCAGTTTTCCTCGCAAAACAAATTGGTTAGTCCGAGATCAGAGTCGTCCAAGGACGAGTTAACATTCTCATCAGACATCACTTTGGATTGTGCCCGAGTTATGGCCAACATCGGGAAAGAATTAATCATTATGGGTTCTATACATTTAGTAGACTCAATGTTATTACCCAGTAATAGCATTGCATCCTTCATAGGAAATCCCTTTGAGACACCAACAGTCAAATACCCAGTGTAGTATTTACTCTGCACATAGATTTGATGTAAAGGGACAGAAAATACTGCTCCTCCAAAAGCTTCTAACAGAACTGAGGATTGCAAAGAGGTTTGTTCAGAAAAGGGAAGTACTCCCTCTCTTATAAGTAAGCAATGTGCTCCAGTATCCCTAAAGGTTCTAACTTCCTTTTTCTCTGAATGTTCCTGAAGGGATATTTTACAAGTGCTATAATAGGGGGCCATCCCCTTCTCTACTTCTTCCTGGGACATATTATTAGGGATATTAGAGATTTTACCAAATGGTTGGGGTTTACTTGGACAATTGGGTCTAATGTGGCCAGGCTTGCCACAGTTGTAACATACCATCTCAGCTTTAACTTTGGCACCTCGTTGATTTTGTGGCTTACGCCACTCTGGATACTGCCGCTTCGAATCACCATGTTGAGTAGTTTGATGTCGCTCACCCGTTTGACCAGGAGAGAAGTAACGCTGCTCACCAGGTGATTTAGTTGACTGCTGACGAGATTCACCTTCATCTTGACCTTTATTTCTCCACTCAGGAACTTTTCTTTGACAATCTCTGCTCATACCAGGCTGTTGAGGAAAGAGATAAGACCGCTCGGACAAAGAGCGGTTAGTTTCAAAAGTATCAGCCAACCTGGCTGCTTCCAATGCCGTAGGCAAGGAATGATCTTTCAGAAAGACTCGAACCTCTGGACTAACAGACTCCAGCAGGTTGTCCACCAAGATGAGCTGCTTCAAATTTTCAAAATCAACGACACCACTTGCCTTGTACCACTTTGTAAAAGCCCTGGTCTGCTGTCTGACGTAGTCAACAGCAGACTGACCCAACTGCTTTCTGCCGAGTTTGAATTCTTTCCTATACTTGGCAGGAATACATTGATAAGCCCCAAGAACAGTGGTTTTCACAATGCGATAGTTTCCAAAGTCAGCATTTCCCAGGCTAGAAGTAAATTCTTGTGCCTTACCAAACAACGCAGTATGCACCAGTGACGCCCAATGAACCTCAGGCTACCCTAAAGCTCGAGCCTGGTTTTCAAATGCTTCGAAAAACTGTTCAGGCTCTGCTTCAACAAAACGAGGAGCAAACTGGACTGCCCTTTGCAAATTGAAGTCATCTACAGTCTGATGGAATTGCCTCCTCTCCTTCTCTCTGTCAAACTCCTCCTTAGCAAATGCACGCTGTTCTTTAGTTTGTTCAAGAGTGAGTCTGGCTAGTTCAAGCGCCAGTGAACCAGACTCACCTGTCGATAACCCCACACCTGAGACTTGCTGGTTTTGCTCAGGAGTTCTGTCTCTCCCATTTTGTAGAAACCTCAATGGTGACCTACGATTAACAGCTCCTGTAGAGGGAGAAACACTAGACTGATATGCCATAGTTTCAGTTTGTATTTTACTCCTTATAATATCACGCAGCTGAGCAGCAGTAAGGGTACGCTGGTATTCAACACCAATAGAACGAGCGATACGCCAACAACGCTGTAGAGAGAGTTTGGGCAACTTTAGTAGAGTTAACTCAGACACCAACCGTCTGACTCGAATAGGTGGCATTAACCCCCAACTTTAACACGCTGTAGCGCTATGCACGGTACGAATTGCAGTATACTCATACGATAGCAGAGCTGACACTCAATAGCAAAGCCAATATGCACACACACAATAGCAAGGCTGACACACAATAACAAACCAAATTGCAGAATACACACAATAGCAGGCTGACCATAGCGAAGCGAATGCAAAAGTGACACACAAAATTCGTGAAGCGTTGGCAAAGCGTAAGCAATGCCAGATAGCAAGCTATCTAGATACAAGACTAGCTCCTGCGCGGACTTCAACTCTAGGCTCAACTCCTGCTCTAAGTCTCCAAATTCAGCTCCGGGACAGGCTACCCATATTACAACCTCAGGTTCAATGGCCTGTTAACCTGAGTGTAAAAGGGAGCTTGGAGCAAAGAAACAAGATGTATTGAAATTGTATTTCCTTCAAAAATCAGTTAGATTAATTCCAGACTTTTGTCTTTTCCTTCACCAAGTAATTGTGATTATATAAGACTTTTGTCTTTTCCTTCACCAAGTATTACAAAAGGGCTTTTTACACATATGTACACTATATACAAAGGAGTAGTATTTAGTGCACGCCACAGTTGTCTAGGCTAAGCAGCAGCCAAAAGACAGACAACTTTCCACAACCAGCTCTATGCAGGAATTCCAATGACAAACTGCGAGTGGTATCCACGTCACCTTTGTCATTGTTAAACTCGCATTTTAATTGGCTGAACCGAGTCGTTGATTTGATGATGGGGCCCCATCGCCAAACCCTTAACGATGGTTCGCTGGTTGGAGGGGAGCCTATGTGGGTGTGTTTAACATGCTCCGAATAAAGGTTACATACTCTTTGCATGCAACAACCAGTTAGGATGGACGTAGTAAACACATTCGTTAATGGCTGACTAAGTTCCATCTTGCATTCTTTAAGTACTCTGGAAAACAACTCGTCGGGTCCCGGGGACTTATTTGCTTCAGTTTATCTATCTGTTTGATAACCATGTCCCTCGTGACAGTAATATTAGTTAATTTGAATTCTTCAGGAATTGAATAATTGTTAATTTCTGGAATCTCATTTACGTCTTCTTGTGTAAAGACTAACAAAAAATAATCATTAAATAGAGAACACATTTCCAGTTCGTTATCCGTCAGCTGTCCATTCCCAATTTTCAGAGGTCCTACCTTTTCCTCACCTTCGTCCTATACACTTGAAAGAACCCTTTGGATTAGTCTTCGATTCACTAGCAACTCAAATTTCATAGTCACGTTTAGCTTTTCTAATCCCCTTTTTTACTTCTCTTTTAAACTGAATATATTCCTCTACTCTTTTGATGAGCCTATAAATTCCTCTTTTCTCTCCTAATAGATGTTTTAGCCTCCTGTTAACCCATTTGGGATCGTTAATATTTGACCTAATTTCTCTCTAGGGAATGTATATACTCTGAGCACGTTGTACATTATTAAGAAAAAACATAAACGCAGATCGGTTCGTATTCGTAAGTATGATCATCGTCAATAAAATCATTAGCTAGATTACCCCAATCGAGATTAGACAGGTGTTCCCTAAGTCCATTATAATCGGCAGAACGAAAATTCAGGAACTTTTACCATATTATAATTATTCTAGTATTACCAGGTAATATTAAAAGTAATGGATTTGTGATCACTTGCGCCAAGCTCTTCAGTGATCTCCAGATTATTTACGAGTGTTTCCTTATTTGACAAGACTAGGTCGAGAAAATTATTACCCCTGGTAGGCTCTGTTACACACTGCTTCAGAAAACAGTCCTGAACTACTTCCATAAAGTCACTGGACTCCAGATTACCGGTCAAAGAAGTCCAGTCAATTTGATTAAAGTTAAAATCCCTTACTATCACTACGTTATTGTGTCTAGAAGCCCTAACAATTTCGTCCCAAAAAAGTCTCTATCGTAATCCAAGCCTGGAGGTCGGTATATTACAAGCCTGGAGGTCGGTATATTACAAGCCTGGAGGTCGGTATATTACACCTAGAATTAGTTTTTCTTGACCTACAAACTCTACCCAAACAGATTCTGTTACTAATCCATCTATTTTTATACCTGTTTTTATGTAACAATTTATATTTTCTTGTACATATAATGCAACTCCTCCCCCTTCCCATTATATCTATCCACATGGAACAACTTAAACCCTTGAATATTACACTCAGCAATCATACCCCGACTCTTTTAAATCATACCATGTTTCAGTTATTGCAATGACATCAAAGTTGCCAGCACATGCTACCAAACGTAATTCATTAATCTTATTTCTTGCACTTCGACTGTTAGCATAAAATACAGTCATATATTTTTCTTCTGCACCTTTTTCCTATTCACCTTTGCTTTTACACAATTTCTGTAATTATCATTACCCAGTGTTACTCCATGACTGTTATTATTAAGATTCATAATATCAAGGCCTAAGTCAATATATACATACTCATTATTTTCCATTCCTAAATCCATACCTCTAACTAATCCTAGTTTAAAGTCCTAACAACACCTTCAACTGAACTAGCAAGAAAACCCACACCTGAACTGGATAAGTGAACCCCATCCCTGGCATACATGTCATTTCTACCATAGAAGTGGTCCCAGTTGTCAATGAATGGTACTGCATTATCCTTACAGTGTTTGTCCAGCCAACAATTAATACCAATTGCTCTGGACAACCATTCATTTCCAACACCCCTTCTTGGCAAAATGCGACATATAACAGGCGCCCCCTTCTTCCTAATTATGTCTATTGCTGTCCTGTACCTTCTAACTAAATCCTCACTTCTACGCTTGCCTACATCATTGCCTCCAGTACTGAGGCACATAATAGAATTGATCCCATTACCGTTCATGATGTTGTCAAGCCGGCTAACAATACTGCTCCCGGTGCATCAGGGCCTGATGCACCGGGAGGCCTGGTCGTGGACCGGGACGCGGGGGCGTTGATCTCCGGAATACTCTCCAGGTAGACCACTCCAGGAAGTGATCCAACCCGTCTATTTATACTGGGAAAAAAGGCAACAGTCAGCAAACTAGGTACACCTAAAAAACGCTAAAAGGTCCTATTTATTACTAGAAAATAGTGACAAGCAGTCACACAAAGAATAGTGACAAGTACCCTACACTTACTACTAGGAGAATAGTGACAATAGTCAGCTAACACCCAGGTACCTACTTACTACTAGGAAAATAGCTGCCAAAATATGATCTGGACGCTCTACCACTTGAGCCACGTGTCAACAATGTGTCCGACACACCTGAGTGAAGGTGTCCTCCGGACAGTCTGCCTGGGGACAAGTATCTAGCTGATTCATCACTAACCACTCCTGGCAGGATGTTATAAAGATCTCCACGTGTGCTGGTACATGTACGCTTTGAGTTGTGCAAGCAGAGTTGTATTCACTAAGTTGTACTCACTGATTTTTAGTCAATGAGTTGTACTTGATCAGTTGTACTCACTGAGTTGTACTGCTGATTTTCACTTAGGTTGAAATCCCCCAGGAGCAAGATGTTGGGGGCAGGAGCTGGAAATTTTCTAGACAGTGGTCAATTTTCAAAAGCTGTTCCTGGAATTGTTGGGACATTGCATCCGGAGGCTTGTATACAACCACGATAACCAGGTTTTGGTTCTCGATCTTTACTGCTAAAACTTCAACATCATTTGAGGCATTTAGTAACTCTGTGATATACAGACCAACCCTTCCCCCTCCTTCTCTTTTGCCTGTATTTATTTCATTGTCCAAGTGATCCTTTATGTGGGTCTCTGTGAAAGCCGTGAACATTGTGTTTGACTCTGTAAGCAGTCCACGGATGTAAGGTATTTTGTTGTTCGTCGCTGGTTTTAGACCCTGTATATTGCAAAGAAGAATGGGTTGCATTTTCCTGTTGTCATATAGGCACGGCATTTTCTGGGGTGGTCAAAACTGCACGTCCCATCCGTTTTTCCAGATATTTCATGCCTGCAAATACCAAGTGCATAGAATTTGCATAGGCCTGGTTTCTGTTTGCCTTGGTTTTTTGTGTCTGTATTCCCTACTGGTGTGTTTGTACTGTCTCATTTCTATCTTCAGCACTAGTGCTAACAATGGTGCTTTCACCAGTTATTTCTGGTAATTTATCTTCACTATTTCTAGGGGCATCTCCTTGTTTACTAACTCCCGTGGAATTGCAAGTTGGTAACATTGGTTTTTCCATGGCCTTTCTACACCTGTGTCCCCACAACAGCTCCTGTCTCCTCCAGGCCACTAACAATCATTTCTCCATTCTTACAGTTACTGTCTACCAGGACAGCATCTGCACCAGGGGTGATAGCACTATCCGGCTCAGACTTTTTATATTCCCATCTGTTATAGAATGCTTTCAGGTTTTCTATAAAGGCCGTTTTGGTGTTATCATCTTTTAATACCAATGTGATTTTATTCCACAGTTGGATCTCATTTGGACAAACCCAAAAACACTTCCCTGATTTAATACATCTTGTAGATAATTCCTGGATACCTGCACAAGGTGCGTGGGCACAATTACCACAGAAGTTGCATGTAATCCATGCAGAAGCCCGTTTGGTTGTTTGATTGCAGACTACACAGGATTTCATAATGTGAATGCAGGCGGGAGAGATACATGATCATATACACCTGGAAAATCCTAGAGGGATTAGTACCAAATTTATACACGAAAATCACTCCCTATGAAAGCAAAAGACTCGGCAGACGATGCAACATCTCCCCAATGAAAAGCAGGGGTGCCACTAGCAAGATAAGAGACAACACAATAAGTGTCAGGGGCCCAAGACTGCTCAACTGCTTCCCAGCTTACATAAGGGGGATTACCAATAGACCCCTAGCTGTCTTCAAGCAGGCACTGGACAAGCACCTAAAGTCAGTACCTGACCAGCCAGGCTGTGACTCGTACGTCCTCCATGATCCACCATGATCCACCATGATCCACCATGAAGCCTGGTCTCAGACCGGGCCGCGGGGACGTTGACCCCGAAACCCTCTCCAGGTAAACAGTCCAAGAAAATGAAATCTACCCACCCCTCTCTCTCTTGTCTTACTGCTGTCACCCTGTCATAGAACTCCAGTAGGTTTGTGACACAGGATTTCCCGTCCCTGAATCCGTGCTGGTTGTCAGTTTTAAGCTCATTCCTTTCTAGGTGGTCCACCACTCTTGTGATAATCTTCTCCATGAATATACATAAATACATGTCAGTGACACTGGTCTGTTGCTTAATGCAGCACGTCTGTCCCCTTTTTAAAAATGGGGCTGCATTTCTGTCTTCCATACCTCAGGTAGTCGCTGTTTCGATAGTTGTGTTGAAGATTGTTGTTAGTGGTACACATAGCGCCTCTGCTGCCCTCTCTCAGGATCCATGGAGAATGTTATCCAGCCCCATCGCCTTTGAGATATCTAGATCACTTAGCAGGGTTTTTCACCTCCTCCTCGGTTGTTTGTATCGTGTCCAACACCTTGGTGGTGTATTCCACCTCTCCGTCTTTCTGGAGGCATTTCTGTCTCCACTGTGAATACTTATTTAAATATCATGGTGAGCTCCTCACAAACTTCAAGGTCGTTTTTGTACACTCCCTCCTTCGTTCCTCAGCCCGATTACCAAGTCCTTGACTGTTGTTTTCTTCCTGATGTGACTGTACAAGAGCTTCGGGTCGAGCTTGGCTTTCGCTGCTAAGTCATTTTCATATTGTAGTTGGGCCTCCCTCCTTACCTGTGCATATTCATTTCTTGCTCTTCGACTACTCTTCTTATTCTCCTGTGTCCTTTGCCTTACATTCTTCATTCCTCATAGTTACTCCTTTGGGTGAACACGGGCTCGTCCTGGCTTTCTCATTATGTCTGTTACCCTTTTTTTCATATTGTTGTCACATATTCCACCATCTCTGCCAGTTCTCTGTCAAACTAAACCCCGTTCAGGAAGTTCCTCATGCATGTACTCACCTAGTTGTGGTTGCAGGGGTCGATTCATAGCTCCTGGCCCCTGTGTGTGTGTGTGTGTGTTTGTGTGTACTCACCTATTTGTGGTTGCAGGGGTCGAGTCATAGCTCCTGGCCCCGCCTCTTCACTGATTGCTACTAGGTCCTCTCTCTCCCTGCTCCATGAGCTTTATCAAACCTCGTCTTAAAACTATGTATGGTTACTGCCTTCACTACGTCACTTTCTAGGCTATTCCACTTCCTGACAACTCTATGACTGAAGAAATACTTCCTAACATCCCTTTGACCATGATTTGTTGCACATGAAATTAGCACACTATGGCATAAGAGGGCACTCACTCAACTACCTAAAGTCATACCTTAGTAACAGAAGCCAATATGTGTACACAAATGGAGCTAACTTTTCCACACAACTAATTACAGTCGGCGTCCCGCAAGGAAGTGTCCTTGGCCCACTCCTCTTCCTCATTCACATCAATGACCTACCGAATGCGTCACAACTACTCAAACCCACAATATTTGCAGATGACACTACATACGTCTTCTCTCATCCAAACCCAGTCACACTAGCCAACACTGTTAATGTTGAATTACAGAAAATATCTACCTGGATGATGACTAATAAGCTTACTCTCAATACTGACAAAACCTATTCCATTCAGTTTGGAAACAGAGCTACAAATGTTCCACTTAACATAACACTAAATGGGTCACCCATCACAAGACTCACAGAGGGAAAATTCCTAGGGATCCACCTTGACAGCATCCTCAAATTACAGACACATATACAACAAATTTCCAAGAAAATCTTTAAAACAGTAGGCATACTATCAAAGATACGGTACTATGTTCCACAATCAGCTCTCCTTGCACTGTATCATTCACTCATCTACCCTTATTTAACCTATGGAATTTGTGCATGGGAATCAACAACATTCAATCACCTAAGACCAATAATAACCCAGCAAAAGGCTGCAGTCAGAATTATAACAAATTCCCACTCTAGACAACATACTCCACCATATTCAAAGGTCTAAAACTACTCACCGTCAAGAACATCCAGATGAACTACTCACCGTTAAGAACATCCATACTTATATTGGTAACATAGACAGAACACTACACTCAAACATAAACCCTCCACTCAAACTTCTCCTCATCAACCTTAACAGGACGCACCACCATAACATAGATCACTGTTTGATGTACCCCGTATCCATATCACCCTGTGTAAGAATTCTATGCACATAAAGTCCCCAAAAATTTGGAATAAGTAGGTAAGAAAGTTTATTCAGGTATACACAAATACATTTATATAGATTATCATACATAGCAGCATATGTGTAGAGAACCCAGGATAACCCAAAAAGTCAGACAGAGTGACTTATTTCCATTGTAAATACTAAAGTAACCCGGTCTTCTGAAAAACCACATACTCACTCTAAACTAAAAACTCAATACTCAATACTTAACTTTACCAAATAATATAATTTAATTAATTACAATTGGTATAAACAATCTACAAAATACTTTCAACTTGTCCCAATGTCATATCCCCATATTGTTAATTTGAGTAAACTTACTGTCTGCTATAAATCAAAACAGATGTACAACTTAAACAAACTATGATCAATTTCTCTAGTAGTATCATGCCATGGCATGATAGTGGCTCTCTTTGCACTGCAACTCATTATTGTAATTAAATAATCTCAATGTAAACTTGCAAGGAAACAAAATTTGAATTTGAATTTGAGTAATGCTTACTCCAAGATACTTTTCTTTAAGTGACGCTTGCAGCCTTTGATCCCTTAATCCGTTTGCGGTCTTCTCTGTCCTTCCCCAATCTTAATGACTTTACACTTACTGGAGTTAAACTCCAGGAGCCATTTGACGGATCAGACTTGTAGTCTGTCCAGATCCCCTTGTAATCTTAGTTGATCCTCTCTCGCTTGTGTGTGTGTGTACTCATCTATTTGTACTCACCTATTTGTGGTTGCAGGGGTCGATTCATAGCTCCTGGCCCCGCCTCTTCACTGATTGCTACTAGGTCCTCTCTCTCCCAGCTCCATGAGCTTTATCAAACCTCGTCTTAAAACTATGTATGGTTCCTGCCTCCACTAAAGGATCACTACGACAAGGTCCTGGATGCTCTAGAAGATAAACAGAATGCAGATGTTATATACACAGATTTTGCAAAAGCCTTTGACAAGTGTGAACATTGTGTAATAGCACACAAAATGCGTGATAAAGGAATAACAGGAAAAGTTGGTAGATGGATCTATAATTTCCTAACACGTAGAACACAAAGAGTAGTAGTCAACAGAGTAAAGTCTGAGGCAGCTACTGTGAAAAGCTCTGTTCCACAAGGCACAGTACTTGCTCCCATCCTATTCCTCATCCTCATATCAGATATTGACAGGGATATAAGCCACAGTGCTGTGTCTTCCTTTGCAGATGACACCCGAATCTGTATGACAGTGTCCACCGTTGAAGACACTGCTAGACTCCAAGCAGACATAAACCAAATCTTTAAATGGGCTGCAGAAAACAATATGAAGTTCAATAATGAGAAATTTCAATTACTCAGATACGGAAAACGTGAAGAAATTAAAATCTCTTCGGAGTACAAAACTAATTCCAACCACACAATAGAGCGAAAAACTAATGTCAAAAACCTGGGAGTGATCATGTCAGAGGATCTCACCTTCAAGGACCGTAACAAAGTAGCAATTGCATCTGCTCGAAAAATGACAGGATGGATAATGAGAACCTTCAAAACCTTGACTGTTGTTTTCCTCCTGATGTGGCTATACAACAGCTTCGGGTCAGACTTGACTTTTGATGCTATATCATTTTTCATATTGTCGCTGAGCCTCCCTTCTTACCTGTGCATATTCGTTTCTGGCTCTTCGGCTAATCTCTTTATTTTCCTGGGTTCTTTGTCTGCTGTACTTTTTCCATTCTCTATTACACTTAGTTTTTGCCTCCCTACACCTCTGGGTGAACCAAGGACTCGTTCTGGTCTTCCCATTACTTCTGTTTCCCTTGGGGACAAACCTCTCCTCTGCCTCTTTGCATTTGGTTGTCACATATTCCATCATTTCTTTTACTGGTTTTCCTGCCAATTCTCTCTTCCACTGAACGTCTTGTAGGAAGTTCTTCATGCCTTTAGTCCCCCCTTTTGTAGTTTCGTTTCTCCCTTCCTATTCCTGCTCCCCTCTCCACTTGTAGCTCAACTGTGTGTGTGTGTATGTGTGTTTGGCAATAAAATAAGTCTTAATTTAGCAATAAAATAAGTCCCTCTAAGTCCTGGGTTCTCTACGTATGCTGCTATATATGATACTCTATGCACTGCACTCGTATATACCTGAATAAACTAACTCAGTCCCCTTATTTGTGACTGAGGTAGCAGTTTCTGATACCATGTCCACATTGCTTTTTTGTTCTTTAGGCTGTTTCAGATTTTTCAGTTCCTCTTCTAATCTCTGTATCTTAGCCTCTGTTGTTGTGACTTGCTTCTCCCACTTCCTGCTTTCTGCAGCTATCCTCTACTCCATTTTCATGCTTTCTGCAGCTATCCTCTCCTCCATTATCTTGCTTTCTGCAGCTATCCTCTCCTCCATTTTCATGCTAAGCTCCTCTAGCTTCCTTCCCCACTCATGTTCCCTTTTCATGAGCTCTGCTGCCCAATCTTCCTTCGCAGACTCATCCTCCAGTACCCTTGTTTTTCGTCCTGCTCACTGACATCCCATTTATTATTCTTTTTTAAGATTCCAGAGAGTGAAAAACTATGTATTTCTGTGTGGTTGTTTTGTGGTCTTGGGCCCGTTGTTGTTTATAATATATATCAATGACCTTGATGAGGGAATTACTAGTGATATGAGCAAATTCGCTGATGACACGAAGATAGGTAGGAAAATTGATTCAAACGTAGATGTCAGGGAACTTCAGGAGGATTTTGACAGACTCAATTCCTGGTCAGAAAAGTGGCAGATGCAATTCAATGTAGATAAATGCAAGGTTCTGAAGCTCGGGAGTGTCCATAACCCAAGCACTTATAAGTTAAATAACGTAGAACTTAGCCATACAGATTGCGAAAAGGACTTGGGGGTTATGGTAAGCAGCAACCTTAAACCAAGACAGCAATGCCTAAGCGTACTTAATAAGGCAAACAGATTACTGGGATTTATATCAAGAAGTGTAAGCAACAGGAGTCCAGAGGTTATATTACAGCTTTATACATCATTAGTAAGGCCTCACCTAGATTACGCAGCTCAGTTCTGGTCTCCATATTACAGAATAGATATTAATTCATTAGAAAACATTCAGCCTAGAATGACTAAATTAATACATAGCATTAGAAATCTTCCGTATGAAGAAAGATTGAAGACCTTTAAATTACATTCACTTGAAAGACGTAAAATGAGGGGAGACATGATCGAGATATACAAGTGGAAAATGGATATTAACAAAGGGGATATAAATAAGGTCTTGAGGATATCTCTCCAAGAGAGAATCCGCAATAATGGATTCAAATTTGATAAGTTTAGATTTAGAAAGGATATAGGAAAGTATTGATTTGGAAATAGGGTAGTTGATGAGTGGAACAGTCTGCCTAGTAGGGTTATTGAAGCTAAGACCTTGGGTAGTTTCAAATTTAGGTTGGATAAATTCATGAGTGAGAGGGGTTGGATTTAAGCTTATTTCTTTTGTAGCATTGAAAATTGGGTTCAGCAAATATTCTGTTAGTGGGATGGATTGTGAAGGACCTGATTAGTATGGGCCAACAGGCCTGCTGCAGTGTTCCTCCTTTCTTATGTTCTTATGTACTTGCGATGCAGCCTGTAGTAGCCTGTAGATTGTCAACTGATTGATGTTCTGCGTATATCCACTTTCGTTTCTTGTTGTTAGTTGTTTGATATCTTTATTATGACCCCATACCCATCCTGTGGGCGGTAGTCAAAATTACAGAGGTAATAATGGGTAGGACTGACTCAAAGTTTGATAGCTGAGCAAGTTACAAAGGTAATGAACTCAGATGCTTGTCGATGTATAATATAACCTGGAATTCTCTCCAGGTAGACTCCAGGTACACAGTATTACTTTCACTTGTCACATATTTATTTCACTCAATTATCTAGGGTGACACACGTGGCAACGTCGCCTGGAGCACACTAGGCCTGCTACCAGATATCACTTTCTAGTTCACTTATAAAATTGTGGCTCTGCCCACACTTATGTGGCTCAGGGCAACTCGTAAATTGCTTCAAGGGTTGTTCACTACCCTGACACTCTTGCAGTATCTGCAGTATCTGTTATAATGTGCGAGTCAACTCACTTCTTATCCACTTCCACAAATCATCGTGAATTCTGCGTTTTTGAAGGTTGTAAGACACGTCAAGGTTGTATTTGTAATCTTCCTCAAGAACCGGAAATCGGTGGCTAAAGGATTTGGCTATATAAGAGCACTTTTCAGCTGGCTTGTCAGTGTGTATCTTCCTGTGAAGCTCCACATTTGTATAACTGGTGAGTATTGTACTGATCCTGAGCAGTTAACATTGTTAGCAGACACACAGTGTTGGTAGAGCAAGTGTTGAGTTGAACAACAGTTCCCTTTGTGTAGAAGGATTTTTTCTACTGCCAGAGTCTTTTTAATATTGTACGTTGTGTGTCGTAGGGATCCAG
>WNWK01013070.1:0-56846 GCA_009830355.1 Cherax destructor | reverse complement strand
CACAGATGACAGCAAGGAAATGAGTGAGTTACTTAAATCCCAGTATGACTCAGTCTTTAGCGAGCCACTAACCAGACTGAAAATCTAAAACCTAAATGATTTTTTCATGAGAGTGCCACAGAACTTGACAGACGCATGCCTTTCTGACATCATCACTACGCCAAATGACTTTGAAAAGGCAATAAATGACATGCCCATGCACTCCGCTCCAGGCCCAGACTCATGGAACTCCGTGTTCATCAAGAACTGCAAGAAGCCCTATCACATGCTTTTAACATCCTATGGAGAGGGAGCATGGACACTGGGATCGTCCGCAGCTACTAAAAACAACAGACATAGCCCCGCTCCACAAAGGGGCAGTAAAGCAATAGCAAAGAACTACAGACCAATTGCGCTAACGTCCCATATCATAAAATCTTTGAAAGGGTTCTAAGAAGCAAGATCGCCACCCATCTTGATACCCATCAATTGCACAACCCAGGACAGCATGGGTTTAGAGCAGGCCGCTCCTGTCTGTCCCAACTACTGGACCACTACGACAAGGTCCTGGATGCTCTAGAAGATAAACAGAATGCAGATGTTATATACACAGATTTTGCAAAAGCCTTTGACAAGTGTGACCATGGTGTAATAGCACACAAAATGCGTGATAAAGGAATAACAGGAAAAGTTGGTAGATGGATTTATAATTTCCTAACACATAGAACACAAAGAGTAGTAGTCAACAGAGTAAAGTCTGAGGCAGCTACTGTGAAAAGCTCTGTTCCACAAGGCACAGTACTTGCTCCCATCCTATTCCTCATCCTCATATCAGACATTGACAGGGATATAAGCCACAGTGCTGTGTCTTCCTTTGCAGATGACACCCGAATCTGTATGACAGTGTCCACCGTTGAAGACACTGCAAGACTCCAAGCAGACATAAACCAAATCTTTAAATGGGCTGCAGAAAACAATATGAAGTTCAATGATGAGAAATTTCAATTACTCAGATACGGAAAACGTGAAGAAATTAAAATCTCATCGGAGTACAAAACTAATTCCAACCACACAATAGAGCGAAAAACTAATGTCAAAGACCTGGGAGTGTTCATGTCAGAGGATCTCACCTTCAAGGACCATAACAATGTAGCAATTGCATCTGCTCGAAAAATGACAGGATGGATAATGAGAACCTTCAAAACCAGGGATGCCAAGCCCATGTTGACACTTTACAGATCGCTTGTTCTATCTAGGCTGGAATATTGCTGCACACTAACTGCACCTTTCAAGGCGGGTGAAATTGCTGACCTTGAAAATGTGCAGAGAACCTTCACGGCACGCATAAGTGCGATAAACCACCTCAACTACTGGGAACGCTTGAAGTTCCTAAACCTGTACCTCTAGAACGCAGGCGGGAGAGATACATTATTATATACACATGGAAAATTCTCGAGGGCTTAGTACCAAACTTGCACACAAAAATCACTCCCTACGAAAGCAAAAGACTCGGCAGGCGATGTAACATTCCCCCAATGAAGAGCAGGGGTGCCACTAGCACGTTGAGGGACAACACAATAAGTGTGAGGGGCCCAAGATTGTTCAACTGCCTCCCAGCATACATCAGGGGGATTACCAACAAGCCCCTGGCTGTCTTCAAGCAGGCACTGGACAGGCACCTCAAGTCGGTACCTGATCAGCCGGGCTGTGGTTCGTACGTTGGACTGCGTGCGGCCAGCAGTAACAGCCTGGTTGATCAGGCTCTGGTCCAACAAGAGGCCTGGTCACGGACCGGGCCGCGGGGGCGTTGACCCCTGGAATTCTCTCCAGGTAGTCTCCAGGTAGACTGGTTATCGTCGACACAGAACTAAGTGTGGTACACCCAACACTGGTTATCGTCGACACAGAACTAAGTGTGGTACACCTAACACTGGTTATCGTCGACACAGAACTAAGTGTGGTACACCCAACACTGGTTATCGTCGACACAGAACTAAGTGTGGTACACACATACTGATCATTCTCTTCACAGAATGAAGTCTAACACAAATAGATTGGTCATTCGCTATCCGGAATGAAGTTTGATGCAAACTAATTGGTCATAAGCAATAAAGAATCTTGTTTACAACATTCCTCGTTGCACACGAACAGATAGACATACAAACAGACAGACAGACAGACAGACATAGACACAGACACACACACAAACACAGAAAAACAAAAGATTGAAAACATCATCAAAGAAATAGGCGAGGAGGACATGACAGATAATAAATTTTCAGAGAATAGGAGGGTACTCGAAGGGGAGAAATCGGCCGGTCAAACTGATTTTCAAGACAGAAACAGTGCGGAACAGAAACCTGCAAGAAGGAATCATCATCATACAAGAGGGTGTTCCTAAGGATCGAGTCAGAAGAGAACAACCAGAGCCGAGCAGAGCAAGAAGCACAAACACCCACAGAACCAACCTCAGAACCCCACAGCCAAACACACTATCTCAATACAAACCACAATCCACACTCACAGCCCCCACCCTACACTATGCAGTAGAATCTCACAGCACACTGCTAGTTCCCCCACTCCCCCAATCCCCACAAACCTCCCAGAACACAGTGTTGGAGAGGAAACTGAAGCTATGGTACACCAATGCTGATGAAATAACGAATAAGTGGGAGAAGTGGCAAAAAAGAATCAACGAGGCATCACCGGACATCATAGCTCTCACAGAAACCAATTTCACAGGAATGATAACAGATAACATCTCTCCAACTGGATATGATCTTGAGGAAAGACAGAGGGGGTGGAGGAGTGGCACTGCTCATCAAAAACCAATAGGCTTTTGAGGAGCTGGAGAAGAGACAGAGGAGAAGCAAGGAACACTTCAGTCTGGAGGTCCCAAGGTGGTAATTGCAGTGATGTATAACCCACCACAGAATAGCAGGAGACCAAGACAAAAATATGATTAGAGTAACAGAGCAATGGTTGACACACTGGCTGAAATGGCCAGAAGGGTCCATATGGATGGAGCAAAGCTACTGGTTGTGGGTGACTTCAACCACAAAGAAATCGACTGGGAAAACCTGGAGCCACATGGAGGCCCAGAAACATGGAGGGCAAAGATGTTGGAGGTGATACTGGAAAACCTCATGCATCAGCACATTAGGGACACTACCAGAGAGAGAGGAGAAAACGAACCAGCAAGACTGGACCTAGTATTCACCTTAAGTATTGCAGATATTGAGGACATCACATATGAAAAGCCCCTTGGAGCTAGTGATCATGTGGTTCTGAGCTTTGAATACATAATCGAGTTACTAGTGGAGAGGGAAGCAGGAAGGGCAGAGTGGAGGAAGCCAAACTACAAGAGGGGACTACACAGGCTTGAGGAACTTCCTGCACGAGGTTCAGTGGGACAGAGAACTGGCAGGGAAGTCAGTAAATGAGATAGATGATGAAATGTGTGTCAACAATATGCAAGGCAGAAGAGGAGAGGTTTGTATCCTAGGGCAACAGAAATAATGAGAAGGCCAGAACGAGCCCTTGGTTCACCCAAAGGTGTAGAGAGGCCAAAGCTAAATGCGCTAGAGAATGGAGGAAGTATTGGATGCAAAGGACCTAGGAGTATAAGGAGAGTAGTCGAAGAGCCAGAAATGAATATGCACAGGTAAGGAGGAAGGCCCAATAACAATACGAAAATGACATAGCAGTGAAAGCCAAGTCCGACCCAAAGTTTTTGTACAGTCACATCAGGAGGAAAACAACAGTCAGGGACCAGATAATCAGGCTGAGGAAAGGAGGTGAGATCACAAGAAATGGCTGAGAATTATGTGAGGAACTTAACATGAGATTTAAAGAAGTATTCACAGTGGAGACAGAAAGGACTCCTGAAACACAGGGGTGGGGTACACCACTAAGTGCTAGACACAATACATACAACCAAGGAAGAGGTGAGGAGGCTGCTAAGCGAACTAGATACCTCAAGGGTGATGGGGCCGGATAACATCTCTCCATGGGTCCTGAGAGAGTGAGTAGAGGCACTTTGTGTATAACTAACAACAGTCATCAACACATCTAACGAAATACGGCAGCTCCCTGAGGTATGGAAGACAGCAAATGTAGTACCAGTTTTTAAAGAAGGAGACAGACACGCAGCACTTAACTACAGACCAGTGTCACTGACATGCCTAGTATGCAAAGTTATGGAGAAAATTATCAGCACCAGAGTGGTGGAGCAGCTAGAAAGGAATGAGCTTATCAACGACAACCAGCACGGATTAAGAGATGGGAAATCCTGTGTCACAAACCTACTGGAGTTCTATGACAAGGTGGCAGCAGTAAGACAAGAGAGGGGTGGGTAGATTGCATTTTCTTGGATTGTAAGAAGGCTTTTGACACAGTTCAACAAAAGAGATTGGTGTAAAAGCTGGAGGACCAGGCAGGTATAACAGGGAAGGCACTGCAATGGATCAGAGAGCTGCTGAGACAAAGATACAGAGCCTGGAGGAAGAATTGGAAGTGCTGAAGCAGGATATAAAGACGAGGAACGAAAGGAGCAAGATGGTGGAAATAGAAACTTCAGCAGACAGCAATGGGACTGAAGGAAAGGAAGAAGCTAAGAAGTCTTGCAGAAGTAATATCTGGCCACAAGGGTATCTGTGAGATAAGGAAAACAAAGGAGATGCTTAAATCGGATCCAGAGATATGGAGGGAAAAAACTGGGAAGAAGAGAGGGAGAGGTCAATAATTATTCATGGGCTTCAGGAGGCTGAAGGGATGACCTATGATGAAAGAAGACATTGGGAGAAAAAAGATTGAGAGCATCATCACAACAGGAGAGAAGGACATGTCCCATGTAATAAAGTTTTACAGACTTGGGGGGTATTTGAGGGGGACAAAAATCGCCCAGACAAATTGACATTCAAGACAGAAGTGGTATGGAACAGGATACTACAACAGAAACCACTGTTAAAGGACTCCCGAGAATATCAGTGAGTATACCTCGACAAAACACAAAAACAACAGGAACAACTAAGAGTGAGAGTAAGAAAACACTGGTAGAAGGAGAGATAGGCCAGGCATCGACAGACAGGAAAGTTCAGCCTCAGGAAGAACACCAAACACAAATGCTCACAGAACTCCCTCAACCCCTATCACCCCATACCAACCAAACACAATAACCAGAAACAAACCACACTCCACGGCCCCATCCCCCCCAACACTAATACCACTATCACAATATCCTTTCATAATATCCCACCCTGCCTTCCACAAACCCCCAAACCCCTTATTCTCAAAATACAGTACTGGAAAGGAAGATGAAGGTATAGTACACCTACACAGATGAAATAACAAATAAGATTAAGGAAGGCAAGAATGAATCATTGAGGCATCCCTGGACATCATAGCACTCACAGAGACAAAACTCATGAGGGATGATAATAAATTCAATCTTTCCAAATGGATATCGGATCCTGAGGAAAGGTAGAGGGAACATGGGGGAAGGAGGAATTGCACTGCTAATTAAAAATTAGTGCAGTTTTGAAGATATGGGAGGATTGGATAGAGGGAAAGCAGATGACTTCATAGTAGGAATGCTTCAGACTGGAGGTCCAAAGGTGATGATAGCAATGACGTACAACCTACCATTGAACAGCAAAATATGAAGACAAGAGTACGATGAAAGCAATAGTGAATACATTAGCCGAGGTGGACAAAAGAGCCCACATGGGTAGGACAAAGTTAATCGTCATCGGGATTTCAATCACAAGATTGACTGGGAAAACCTAGAGCCACACAAGGGACCAGAAATGTGGAGGGCTAAGATGCTGGAGACAGTATTGGAAAACTTCAAGACCAACATGTTAGGGATACAACCAGAGAGAGAGGAGAAGATGTTCCAGAAAAGCTGGACCTTTTATTAACCTTGATGCTGTATAACCCTTGTGGTTTAGCGCTTCTTTTGATTATAAAAATAATTATTAACCTTGAACAGTTCACACATACGGGATATTACACATGAAAGGCCCCGTGGTGCTAGTGACCACATGGTTCTGAGTTTCGAATACCATGTAGAGTTAACAGTGAAAAATGAAGCAGCAAGAGAAGCCAAACTTAAAAAAAGGGGACTACACAGGTATGAGGAGATTCCTGCATGATGTGAAGTGAGAAAGAGAACTAGAGGGAAAAAAAGTAAACAAAATGATGGAACAAGTGACCACAAAGTTCAGGGAAGCAGAGGAGTTCATACCAAGGGGTAACAGAAACAATGGGAAGACCAGAGTGAGCCCATGGTTTACCAAAAGACGTGGAGAAGCCAAAGCCAAGTGTGGAAGAGGATGGAAAAAGTAGAGAAGGTAAAGGACCCAAGAAAACAGGGAACTGAGTCGAAGAGCCAGAAATGAATATACATGGATAAGGAGAGAAGCCCAGTGTCAATATGAGATTGACAGCATCAAAAGCCAAATCTGACCCAAAGTTGTCATACAGCCACATAAGGAGGAAAACAACAGTCAAGGATCAGATAATCAGGGCGAGGGAAGGAGGGGAGATCACAGAGAACGACCAGGAAGTATGTGAAGAGCTCAGCTCAAGATTCAGGAGGGTATTCACAGTAGAGACAGAGAGGCTCCCAGAAAACCGAGGTGGTAGGGTGCACCAGCAAGTGCTGGACACACTGCATACAACTGAGAATGAGGTAAAGAAACTGCTAGGTGAACTAGATACCTTGAAGGCGGTGGGCCCAGACAATCTCTCTCTCTGGGTCCTGAGAAAGGGAGCAGACACACTGTGTGCCGCTAACAATAATCTTCAATAAATCTATCGAAACGGGGCAACTGCCTGAGGTGTAGAAAACAGCAAATGTAGTCCCGATTTTTAAGAAAGGAGATAGACAGGCTGCACTAAACTACAGACCAGTGTTGCTGACATGTAAAGTCATGGAGAAGATTATCAGTAAAAGAGGGGTGGAGGACCTAGAATGGAATGGCCTAATACATGACAACCAGACAACCAGCACGAGGCTTCAGGGAGGGAAAATCCTGCATCACTAACCTATTGGAGTTCTATGACAAGGTAACAGAAGTAAGACAGGAAAGAAAGGGATGGGTAGACTGCATCTTCTTGGACTGTAAGAAGGCTTTCGACATTGTTCCACGCAAGAAACTGGTTGAAAAACTAGAGGAGCAGGCAGGAATAGGAGGGAAAATACTGCAATGGATCAGAGAATACCTGACAGGAAGGAAACAACGTGCGTTGGTCCGAGACGAGGTGTCAGAGTGGGTGTATGTGTATAGTGCGGTTCCACAAGGGTCAGTCCTAGGTCCTGTGCTCTTCCTTGTATATGTGAATATGACGGGAGGGATAGTCAGAGGTGTCCCTGTTTGCAGACGATGTGAAATTAAGGAGAATACAAGCGGAAGAAAATAAGGTAAGTCTACAAGGGGACTTGGACACGCTGCGGGCCAGCTCTGATAAATGGCTCTTGAAGTTTAACTTCAGCAAGTGCAAAGTTATGAAGACTGGGAAGTACAAAGGAGACCGCAGACGGAGTACAGCCTAAGAGGTCAAAGGCTACAAAACTCACTCAAGGAAAAGGATCTTGGGGTAAGCATCATACCGAGCACATCGCCTGAGGCGCACATTAACCAAATAACTGCTGCAGCATACTGGCGCCTGACAAACCTGAGAATAGTGTTTCGTCATCTAAGGAATCATTCACGACACTGTACACAGTGTACGTCATACCCATATTGGAGTATGCAGCACCAGTATGGAACCCACACCTGGTCAAACACGTCAAGAAATTAGAGAATGTGCAAAAGTTTGCAACAAGACTAGTCCTGGAGCTAAGGGATATGTCTTATGAGGAGAGGTTAAGGGAAGTCAACCTGATGACACCAGAGGATAGGGGAAGACACATGATTACGACAGGGTTAGAATGTTTCAGAGATGCGACAAAGGAACAAGGGGCCACAACTGGAAGTTGAAAACTCAAATGAACCATAGGGATGTTAGGAAGTATTTCTTTACACTTACAGTTGTCAGGAATGGAATAATCTGGAGAGTGAAGTAGTGGAGGCAACATTCATACATAGTTTTAAGAAGAGGTACGATAAGGCTGTTGGAGCGGGAGGTGATCTAGTAGCGACTAGCGAAGAGGCAGGGCCAGCAGCTGTGACTCAAAATCTGCAACCACATGTAGGTGAGTACACACACAGTGTACACGTACATGCATCAAGAGTGTGCAGGTGGCAACACTGCAGCTGGCAGTGTCATTTTCATTAGAGCTTCAAATGACTTGTTGTCACTTCTGGGAAACTCATTGTTGTTATTAAGGCGCCGCTGTTTGCTTGGTGCCGCAGAGCCACCTAGCTACAGTGCCACCTAGCTACAGCGCCACCTGGCTACAGTGTCACCTAGCTACAGTGCCATCTAGCTACAGCGCCACCTAGCTACAGCGCCACCTAGCTACACCGCCCCTAGCTACAGTGCCACCTAGTGACCACCTGTGTACTGGGGATAGTGACCACCAGTGTACTGGGGGTAGTGACCACCAGTGTACTGCGGGTAGTGACCACCAGTGTACTGGGGGTAGTGACCACCACAGCGCCCCTAGCTATAGTGCCACCTAGCTACAGTGCCACCTAGTTACTTTGCCACCTAGCTACAGTGCTACCTAGTTTACAGCGCCACCTGGCAACAAGACTTCCTAGCTAGAGGGCCACCTGGCCATAGGACTTCCTAGCTAGAGGGCCACTTGGCCACAGGGCTACCTAGCCAGAGGGCCATCTGGCCACAGAGCTACCTAGCTAGAGGGCCACCTGGCCACATGATTTCCTAGCTAGAGGGCCACCTGACCACAGGGCTACCTAGCCAGAGGGCCAGCTGGCTACAGGGCTACCTAGCCAGAGGGCCAGCTTTCTACAGGGCTACCTAGCCAGAGGGCCAGCTGGCTACAGGGGTACATAACTAGCGGGCCACCATTATCGGGTGGGCAAGAGTTGTTGTGGGGCAGGAGAGTGAGTGGTGTGCACCCACACCAGTACACAGACTGATACACCACAAAGCTTCCCATCAAATAAAGCGCTTGTATATCCTTACTCAGGAAACCTTTCGACTGCCCAGCAGGCTCCTTCAGTGTAATACACAGGTGACAATTACACTGCAGATGGAGGAAATGATGGAGAGGAAAGTTCAAGGTGTTCAGTCTCTCAGTCTTGAACAAGTCATTTCAAGGTGTTCAGTCTCTCAGTCTTGAACAAGTTATTTCAAGGTGTTCAGTCTCTCAGTCTTGAACAAGTTATTTCAAGGTGTTCAGTCTCTCAGTCTTGAACAAGTTATTTCAAGGTGTTCAGTCTCTCAGTCTTGAACAAGTTATTTCAAGGTGTTCAGTCTCTCAGTCTTGAACAAGTTATTTCAAGGTGTTCAGTCTCTCAGTCTTGAACAAGGCATTTCAAGGTGTTCAGTCTCTCAGTCTTGAACAAGGCATTTCAAGGTGTTCAGTCTCTCAGTCTTAAACAAGTTATTTCAAGGTGTTCAGTACCTCAGTCTTGAACAAGTCATTTCAAGGTGTTCAGTACCTCAGTCTTGAACAAGTCATTTCAAGGTGTTCAGTCTCTCAGTCTTGAACAAGTCATTTCAAGGTGTTCAGTACCTCAGTCTTGAACAAGTCATTTCAAGGTGTTCAGTACCTCAGTCTTGAACAAGTCATTTCAAGGTGTTCAGTCCCTCAGTCTTGAACAAGTCATTTCAAGGTGTTCAGTCTCTCAGTCTTGAACAAGTTATTTCAAGGTGTTCAGTCTCTCAGTCTTGAACAAGTTATTTCAAGGTGTTCAGTCCCTCAGTCTTGAACAAGTTATTTCAAGGTGTTCAGTCCCTCAGTCTCGAACAAGTTATTTCAAGGTGTTCAGTCTCTCAGTCTTGAACAAGTTATTTCAAGGTGTTCAGTCCCTCAGTCTTGAACAAGTTATTTCAAGGTGTTCAGTCTCTCAGTCTTGAACAAGTCATTTCAAGGTGTTCAGTCCCTCAGTCTTGAACAAGTTATTTCAAGGTGTTCAGTCCCTCAGTCTTGAACAAGTTATTTCAAGGTGTTCAGTCCCTCAGTCTTGAACAAGTTATTTCAAGGTGTTCAGTCCCTCAGTCTTGAACAAGTTATTTCAAGGTGTTCAGTCCCTCAGTCTTGAACAAGTTATTTCAAGGTGTTCAGTCCCTCAGTCTTGAACAAATTATTTCAAGGTGTTCAGTCCCTCAGTCTTGAACAAGTTATTTCAAGGTGTTCAGTCCCTCAGTCTTGAACAAGTTATTTCAAGGTGTTCAGTCCCTCAGTCTTGAACAAGTTATTTCAAGGTGTTCAGCCCCTCAGTCTTGAACAAGTTATTTCAAGGTGTTCAGTCCCTCAGTCTTGAACAAGTTATTTCAAGGTGTTCAGTCCCTCAGTCTTGAACAAATTATTTCAAGGTGTTCAGTCCCTCAGTCTTGAACAAGTTATTTCAAGGTGTTCAGTCCCTCAGTCTTGAACAAGTTATTTCAAGGTGTTCAGTCTCTCAGTCTTGAACAAGTTATTTCAAGGTGTTCAGTCCCTCAGTCTTGAACAAGTCATTTCAAGGTGTTCAGTCTCTCAGTCTTGAACAAGTCATTTCAAGGTGTTCAGTCTCTCAGTCTTGAACAAGTTATTTCAAGGTGTTCAGTCTCTCAGTCTTGAACAAGTCATTTCAAGGTGTTCAGTCCCTCAGTCTTGAACAAGTTATTTCAAGGTGTTCAGTCTCTCAGTCTTGAACAAGGCATTTCAAGGTGTTCAGTCCCTCAGTCTTGAACAGATCAATGAAAATATTGATTAACCTCAACCCAGGGACTGAACATGTCCAACTGACCTCTGCACTACTTGTACTGTCTTCAGTGTCACCTGTGTACCCGGCAGTGTCACCTATGTACCCGGCAGTGTCACCTGTGTACCCGGAAGTGTCAACTGTGTACCCGGCAGTGTCACCTGTGTACGTGGCAGTGTCACCTGTGTACCCGGCAGTGTCACCTGTGTACCCGGCAGTGTCACCTGTGTACCCGGCAGTGTCACCTGTGTACCCGGCAGTGTCACCTGTGTACCCGGCTGACCAAGCTGCGCACTCCAAACTTTGTGGTAATAACGGCATCCAGGTGATGTACAGAGGCATACCACAGGTATACCATAGTTATACCACATCTATACCAAAGGCATACCAGTTATACCATAGTTATACCACAGACATACCAGTTATATCACAGGTATACCATAGTTATACCACAGGCATACCATAGTTATACCACAGGTATACCATAGTTATACCACAGGTATACCATAGTTATACCACAGGTATACCATGGTTATACCACAGGTATATCATAGTTATACCACAGGCATACCAAAGTTATACCACAGGTATACCATAGTTATACCACAGGCATACCATAGTTATACCACAGGCATACCATATTTATACCACAGGCATACTATAGTTAAACCATAGTTATACCACAGGTATACCATGGTTATACCACAGGTATATCATAGTTATACCACAGGCATACCATAGTTATACCACAGGTATATTATAGTTATACCACAGGCATACCAGTTATACCACAGGTATACTATAGTTATGCCACAGGTATATCATAGTTATACCACAGGCATACCATAGTTATACCACAGGTATACTATAGTTATGCCACAGGTATACCATAGTTATACCACAGGCATACCAAAGTTATACCACAGGTATACCATAGTTATACCACAGGCATACCATAGTTATACCACAAGTATACCATAGTTATACCACAGGCACACCATAGTTATACCACAGGTATACTATAGTTATACCATAGTTATACCACAGGCATACCATAGTTATACCACAGGTATACCAGTTATACCACAGGCATACCATAGTTATGCCACAGGCATACCACAGACATACCATAGTTATACCACAGGCATACCATAGTTATACCACAGGTATACCACAGTTATACCATAGTTATACCAAAGGCATACCATAGTTATACCACAGGCATACCATTGTTATACCACAGGCATACTACAGTTATACCACAGACATACCACAGTTATACCATAGGCATACCATAGTTATACCACAGGCATACCGTAGTTATACCACATGTATACCATAGTTATACCACAGGCATACCATAGTTATACCACAGGCATACCATATTTATACCACAGGCATACCGTAGTTATACCACATGTATACCATAGTTATACCACAGGCATACCATAGTTATACCACAGGCATACCGTAGTTATACCACATGTATACCATAGTTATACCACAGGCATACCATAGTTATACCACAGGCATACCACATGTATACCATAGTTATACCACAGGCATACCATAGTTATACCACAGGCATACCATAGTTATACCACAGGCATACCATAGTTATACCACAGGCATACCATAGTTATACCACAGGTATACCACAGTTATACCACAGGCATACCACAAGTATACCACAGGTATGCCACACCACCATTGCCTTGAATGTATTCATTTTTTAAAGCAAAAGAAACCAAACAAAACGAAAATTTGAATGTTAAGGTAACAAGTGTAAGTAGAGTGTAGTTCTTGTGTTGCAAATTTTTTAACCAAAAACTTAAAAAACTATTACAGTTGGAGCAGTCAACAGATTACTTCACACAAATTCTTACACGTTCAGTGACACCCTAAAAAACATAATAAATGACAAAGAGATGAATAAACACCACCTGATACTTACAAGCAACTTCAACATAAACCTCATCCAAGCAGCTGACCCTCAAGCAGATGACTTCACAAACACTATGACCAACTGCTTGCTGCTACCGTCTATAACTAAGCCAACAAGAATCTCAGACAAGTGCCTCAGTACTGGACCAACACTATATCCTCACTCAAAGCAGTGGTAATCACAGATAACACCACACATCACCTTCCTCATAACCAACTTAAGTAAACTGCCATAAGACACGAGTGAGATCTCATGCCATTTCCATGAGGAGTCATCAGTAAATAAGTATATTTCAGCAATAAGTGACCTTACTAGAATTTATCCAAATTCACTCTATCTAGCTCTAATCCTACTGAAGTCTCACTTATCTTATGCAATATATGGGAATCTTTATTGAGGAAACGTTTCGTCACACAGTGGCTTCATCAGTCCAATACAAAGAAGAAAGGTGTAAGGAGAGGAGTTTGAGGTAATCAGTCCCTCAGCCTGGAATCGATGTGTTCAGTCCATCAATCTTGTAGAAAGTACAGCATATGGCCGGATAAGTGACTTATATCCTTGATACAAGAAATTCTTCAACACTTGTCCAACCCTTGGACGAAGACCTACTTACACTAGTGGATGATCCCACTGTCATCCCGCCTCATCCTGCTTCCACTCTCCTGCCAGATGCTGTACTTTCTAAAACACTGATTGATGCACTGAACACATCGATTCCAGGCTCAGGGACTGATTACCTCAAACTCCTCCTCTCCTTACACCTTTCTTCTTTGTATTGGACTGATGAAGCCACTGTGTGGCGTAACGTTTCTTCAATAAAGATTCTCATATGTTGCATAAGTGTCTCGTTCTTCAACTTGTCGGTTTTCAAAACCATTTATCACACCATAAAGTCAGTGAAGAAGAAGATAGAAAACCTACATAACTTGCCACTACTCATGAACAAAAAAGCAGCTGATGTGTTGTCAACCCACTATTGCAACTCTGTTGAACACATCAGTGGAATCTTCAACTTTCCCGTTCACATTCAAAGGAGGTGATCCAACTGAAGCAAATAACTACAGGCCTATATCAGACTTGCCCTGGTCACAGACCGGGCCGTGGGGGCGTTGACCCCCGAAACCCTCTCCAGGTATACTCCAGGTATACTATCTAAAATCTTCGAAACAAAAATACATCAGCGAATTTATGCCTACCTAATATCTCACAACATATTCAACCCCGGCCAGTTTGGGTTTAGGCCGAAAAAAGTATGAATGATGCAATTATACAAATGTTTGAACGTCTTTATGCAGCTCTTGAAAAAATAAATATCCTTTGGGACTCTTCATAGACCTACGGAAAGCATCGATACAGTGAACCACAATATCCTGCACCTTAAACTAGAACATTATGGGATCACAGGATACCCTTGCATACCTAAAATTTTATCTTAGCAATGGACACCAGTATGTCTCCACCAACGGCGTGACGTCGTCAACTAAGCCTGGAGCCATAAGAGTGAAACAAGACACTCGATCTCCCCAAAGCATCTTCTTAAACTTATTCTGTTCGCAGATGACACGACTTATGTCTTCTGACATTCAAATTCGACTACTCTCAGTGGCACTGTTAACGACGAGCTGTTAAAAATAGATAGATGAATAACTTACCAAAAAACTCACCCTTAAAATAAACAAAATCTACTACATAATGTTTGGAAAAAGCTTCAGATATGTAAGTTAACATACTGATCAACTGTTCTCCATTGCATGGCACACTGAGGGTAAATTTTTACTTCTACACCTTGACCACAACTTGAAATTTAATACCCACAACCAACAAATAGTCAAGAAGGTCTCCATAAGAGGAGGCAATCTCTCTAAGATGCGGTACTATGTACCCCAAACAACACTACTTACACTATACCACTTTCTAATCTACCCTTACCTCATCTATGGCATTTGTACCTAGGGATCTACAACAACAAATCACCTTAAACCATTAATAACCTAACATTCTTGTGCCAGACAACATCCCCCCTCCACTCTTCACGAGTTTGAACTTTATTAATATACAAAATATACACTCAAATTAATGTGAATATTATATATATATATATATATATATATATATATATATATATATATATATATATATATATATATATATATATATATATATAATATAGGAGGTACCACCTCTGGATCTGTCTTGGGAACCCTCATCCTCAGAGAAAAGATTAAACTTACTTCAGGGAAAACTCAAAGTTCTCCCTGAAGATGTTTGAAAATTTTCTCCTACCACCCCTTATATTTTCTATAAACTTTATTTAAAGACAAAATACATTGACAAGAATACAATAAGGAGTAAAACAACATAGATAACAACTCAGAGCTACATCTCAAATACTTCGTCTAGCTCCCCGGCGGTGGGCCGCGTGCCCAGAATGCTGCAGCCATTTCCCCTCTGGATCGCAACACTGAGTCTCTGAAAGAGGAAGCTGGCCGCCCTGTGGTCCTTGGTTTCTATTATGAGTTTTCACCCAGCTCTTTGAGAAACTTTAGAGCATACTTGCCCCATGCTCCAAGAGTCTCCGATCCTATTGGGTTGAAGTTATATTTGCGGGTCTTCTGGGTCTCCCTGTGGCTGGCAGCTCCACCCCCTTCGGCTACGGAGTATGGCAAGTAGGTGTCTGCCATTGTGGCAGCACAGGTGTAGTCCTAAGCAATCTGATATATATATATATATATATATATATATAGTGGTACCTCGGTATACGTCCTTAATCCGTTCCAGGACCTACCAAACGAATTTTCCCATAAGAAATATAGGGAAAACGATTAATCCGTTCTCATGAAAAAAAATCCTATTGTTATTGGCATATTATACATTGATGGGGTTGTATAAAATAATTTAAACACTGCTTATTACTAAAATACATACATAAATACAAAAGAATTAGATGAAATAAATGCAAATTTAACCTCACTTTACTTTGCTGAAAAGAGTCGAGTGCCTACTAGGATAGTGCTGAGAAGGGAGGAGGAGGAAATGTTATTGTTTGGAAGGAGAGTCCTCTTCTCTTTGCTGTCTCTTTTTCCTATTTGGACCTGATTGAAGCTCACCAGGTTTGACTTTTACTAAAAAACTGTTCAAAGAACTTTGCTTCTGCCTTCTCTTCAGGATGTTTCGGAAATGTGACATTGTCTGGTCATTCCAGACAATGCTATTACGGCTTGTTTGGGCTTTGTTGTGGTGGTACTTCTCTGCAAAATTTTTGACGTCCATCCATTTGGCAAAGATTTCCTTGATTAATGAAGTAGGGGCTTCCTCCATCTCCTCTTCCTAGCCTGAAGAGAGTGCATCCATCTTAGTCTTGTGCTCCTCCTTCTCAAGTTCCTGCAGCTCCTCAGTGGTCAGCTCTTCCCTGTGCCCCTCCACTAACTCCTCCATATCGAGAGGGAGGTAAACAAGGGTAGCGCAGTGTCGTGACTCATTTTGACCCATACAAGTTCTAGCACGCGAGTCGTATTCCAAACAAAGGTCGTATACCAAGCAAAAATTTTCGTGTCTAAACAAGACGTATACCAAGTTGGACTTATTCCAAAGCGGACGTATACCGAGGTACCACTGTATATGTCGTGCAGAACAGGTAAAACTGGTCAATTAGTCCTTTCTAAAAAAATTCTCTTATACGTTTAAAGATATATTTTTTCATTTATGTTAATGTAAAAATTCATAATTTTGTACCAAAAGAACCTTAGAAAACTTACGTAACATTATAACAAGCGCAATTTAATTTAGCCTAATCCACCCAAATATATTTTACATAAGTTTACAATAATTTAATTATAAATAAACACAATGAAATATATTTTTTTTCGTTAGGTTCAGAATGATTTTTGCGAAATTATTGCATACACAAATTTTCGTTTGCCTTATTCGGCAAGAAGAGCGTTGCTATTTAAGCCCAAATCGCAAGTTTTACCTATTCGGCACGACATAAATATACCTAATTGAATGAATCTAGTCGTAGCCAGCTGGTCCAAGTGAGTTTAACGACTCACCTGCCATGAGTTCTAACCCCACCCCGTACAGTGGTTTGTTTTAGGAGGGATATGACTGAGGTGTATAAATGGAAGATAACAATATAGGGGATATAAATAACGTGATAAAAATCTAAGACAGGACTTGCAGCAACGAGTTCAAGTTAAAAACATAGATTTAGAAAGAATATAAGAAAGGTTAAGAGAGTTGTGGATGAGTGGAACAAACTCCCAAGTAGCGTTAGTGAAGCGAAAACCTTGTGAAGCTTTAAAAATGGGTTAGACAAGTACATAAGTGGATGTAGGTTGGTATCACTTGGCCTAGCATGGGCCAGTAGGTCTACTGCAAAAGGCATACTGGCCCATGCTACGCAGGTCCAACTCACACCCACCCACACTCATTTATGTACCATCCAACCTATTTTTACAGCTCCCCAAGGTTCTCCATAACACTACTCTGGAGTTTGTTCCACTAATCCACAGCTCCATTACCAAAACAGTGCTTTCCTATATCCTTTCTTAACCTAAATGTTTCCAACTTAAGCCCATTGCTGCTGGTCCAATCTTGGTTAGATATTTTCAGTACGTTATATATATCCCCTATATATATTCCTGTCATTCTTTTGTACACTTCAATCATATTCTCCCCTAATTCTATACCTTTCTAGAGAGTTGAGTGCAGACTCAGTGTCTTCAGTCTCTCTGTTGAGTGCAGACTCAGTGTCTTCAGTCTCTATGTTGAGTGCAGACTCAGTGTCTTCAGTCTCTCTGTTGAGTGCAGACTCAGTGTCTTCAGTCTCTCTGTTGAGTGCAGACTCAGTGTCTTCAGTCTCTCTGTTGAGTGCAGACTCAGTGTCTTCAGTCTCTCTGTTGAGTGCAGACTCAGTGTCTTCAGTCTCTCTGTTGAGTGCAGACTCAGTGTCTTCAGTCTCTCTGTTGAGTGCAGACTCAGTGTCTTCAGTCTCTCTGTTGAGTGCAGACTCAGTGTCTTCAGTCTCTCTGTTGAGTGCAGACTCAGTGTCTTCAGTCTCTCTGTTGAGTGCAGACTCAGTGTCTTCAGTCTCTCTGTTGAGTGCAGACTCAGTGTCTTCAGTCTCTCTGTTGAGTGCAGACTCAGTGTCTTCAGTCTCTCTGTTGAGTGCAGACTCAGTGTCTTCAGTCTCTCTGTTGAGTGCAGACTCAGTGTCTTCAGTCTGTTGAGTGCAGACTCAGTGTCTTCAGTCTCTCTGTTGAGTGCAGACTCAGTGTCTTCAGTCTCTCTGTCTTCGTAGAAAAGATTTCTGATACTGAGGATCACCATCATCATCATCATCATCATCATCATCATCACCATCATTATCACCATCATCATCACCATCACCATCATCATCATCAGGTCGAAGAATTAGATACTTGTGTAACATTTGGGAATCATTACTATGGAAAAGTTTCGCCAACGAGTGACTTCCTCAGTTCGGTAAAGAGATGAATGGTGGAAGATGAGGAATCTGAGGTAATCAGTCCCTCAGTCTTGAGTCCATGTACCTTTGCGATCTAAATGCAAGAAATTCTTCAGCACTTACCTAACCTATAGGCACGGCCTACTTACACTAGCGGAATTTTCCACTTTTTACCAGGCCCCCTACTGCATCAACTCACTTGTGTATAAGCCACACCTGTACTGCCAGGTCACCGCATGGAGAAGACCCAGCCACACCTGTACTGCCAGGTCACCGCATGGAGAAGACCCGGCCACACCTGTACTGCCAGGTCACCGCATGGAGAAGACCCGGCCACACCTGTACTGCCAAGTCACCGCATGGAGAAGTCCCGGCCACACCTGAACTGTCAGGTCACCGCATGGAGAAGACCCGGCCACACCTGTACTGCCAAGTCACCGCATGGAGAAGACCCGGCCACACCTGAACTGTCAGGTCACCGCATGGAGAAGACCCGGCCACACCTGTACTGCCAAGTCACCGCATGGAGAAGACCCGGCCACACCTGTACTGCCAGGTCACCGCATGGAGAAGACCCGGCCACACCTGTACTGCCAGGTCACCGCATGGAGAAGACCCGGCCACACCTGAACTGTCAGGTCACCGCATGGAGAAGACCCTGCCACACCTGTACTGCCAAGTCACCGCATGGAGAAGACCCGGCCACACCTGAACTGTCAGGTCACCGCATGGAGAAGACCCGGCTACACCTGAACTGTCAGGTCACCGCATGGAGAAGACCCGGCCACACCTGTACTGCCAGGTCACCGCATGGAGAAGACCCGGCTACACCTGAACTGTCAGGTCACCGCATGGAGAAGACCCGGCCACACCTGTACTGCCAGGTCACCGCATGGAGAAGACCCGGCCACACCTGAACTGTCAGGTCACCGCATGGAGAAGACCCGGCTACACCTGAACTGTCAGGTCACCGCATGGAGAAGACCCGGCCACACCTGTACTGCCAGGTCACCGCATGGAGAAGACCCGGCTACACCTGAACTGTCAGGTCACCGCATGGAGAAGACCCGGCTACACCTGAACTGTCAGGTCACCGCATGGAGAAGACCCGGCTACACCTGAACTGTCAGGTCACCGCATGGAGAAGACCCGGCTACACCTGAACTGCCAGGTCACCTCATGGAGAAGACCCCGCCACACCTGTACTGCCAGGTCACCGCATGGAGAAGACCCGGCCACACCTGTACTACCAGGTCACCGCATGGAGAAGACCCGGCCACACCTGTACTGCCAGGTCACCGCATGGAGAAGACCCGGCCACACCTGTACTGCCAGGTCACCGCATGGAGAAGACCCGGCCACACCTGAACTGCCAGGTCACCGCATGGAGAAGACCCGGCTACACCTGTACTGCCAGATCACCTCATGGAGAAGACCCGGCTACACCTGTACTGCCAGGTCACCTCATGGAGAAGACCCGGCTACACCTGAACTGTCAGGTCACCTCATGGAGAAGACCCGGCTACACCTGAACTGTCAGGTCACCTCATGGAGAAGACCCGGCCACACCTGTACTGCCAGGTCACCGCATGGAGAAGACCCAGCCACACCTGTACTGCCAGGTCACCTCATGGAGAAGACCCGGCCACACCTGTACTGCCAGGTCACCTCATGGAGAAGACCCGGCCACACCTGTACTGCCAGGTCACCTCATGGAGAAGACCCGGCCACACCTGTACTGCCAGGTCACCTCATGGAGAAGACCCGGCCACACCTGTACTGCCAGGTCACCTCATGGAGAAGACCCGGCCACACCTGTACTGCCAGGTCACCTCATGGAGAAGACCCGGCCACACCTGTACTGCCAGGTCACCTCATGGAGAAGACCCGGCCACACCTGTACTGCCAGGTCACCGCATGGAGAAGACCCGGCCACACCTGTACTGCCAGGTCACCTCATGGAGAAGACCCGGCCACACCTGTACTGCCAGGTCACCGCATGGAGAAGACCCGGCTACACCTGTACTGCCAGGTCACCTCATGGAGAAGACCCGGCCACACCTGTACTGCCAGGTCACCTCATGGAGAAGACCCGGCCACACCTGTACTGCCAGGTCACCGCATGGAGAAGACCCGGCCACACCTGTACTGCCAGGTCACCTCATGGAGAAGACCCGGCCACACCTGTACTGCCAGGTCACCGCATGGAGAAGACCCGGCTACACCTGTACTGCCAGGTCACCTCATGGAGAAGACCCGGCCACACCTGTACTGCCAGGTCACCTCATGGAGAAGACCCGGCCACACCTGTACTGCCAGGTCACCGCATGGAGAAGACCCGGCCACACCTGTACTGCCAGGTCACCGCATGGAGAAGACCCGGCCACACCTGTACTGCCAGGTCACCGCATGGAGAAGACCCGGCCTGGACCCGTCCTGACGAACCTACCTGTACCTACACATGCTGCGCTTTTCTCAAGGTTAATGGACTAAACACATCGACTTGAGGCTGAGGGAATGATTACCTCAAACTGCGTCTCATCTTGCACCATTCCTCTCCATACTGGACTGAGGAAGCCACTTGTTGGCCAAACATTTCCACAGTAAATATTCCCAACTGCTACATAAGTGTCTAATTCTTCAACTTGTCTTCTACTAAAGTATTTACCTCACTGTTGTCTTGGTTACTGCTAACCACATCTCTAAGTCTTTTTTAGCATTCAGTTTGAGATCTACAGTGGGCTGTGCTATAACGAACGATTTATATAACGAATATTTACAAGCGAAAGGTTTTTCCCTATAAAATTGAAAATATTGGTTGTGCGCGACTTGTTGCGCACTCCGCACGATATCGTAGTAGTGCGACTCTAAGCAACTTGTTGCTGCTGTGGAAACGGGCCTTAGTAACTTCAAAGACACCGTGATGGCCCACTTTTGGAAGGTCCAGAAACCCAGGTTGAAGCAGTCAACCCTGGAGTCCTTCTGTAAAAAAGATCCTACAGAGGAAGTGCCTATAGGCCAGTCAGCAAAGAGGACTAGGGAGGATCACTCCTTCCACCTCTTATCAGTAATTCTCTCCTCCTCTCCTGCATCCTCAACAACACTAAGCTATCAAAAACTACAATAATTTTTTTTATCTTTTTAAACTAATTTATTATTTTGTTATTACAAGTATTAATGATATTTTTATTTATGCACTTTTCTTTTAATTTTATATTATATTTTTCATTAAGTGGTTGTATTTGGAAGCCTGGAACGGATTACCCCTATAACGAACGAACGCTAAAACGAACGAGGTTCTAAAACCAATTAGATTTATTACAGCATACCCCACTGTACATTGTTTAGTTTATAGTTGCCATAGTTATTTTTTTGAGGAATAGAAGCTTACTTATGTGCACATAAACTGCATCTTCTATTTCTCCGACCACAACATCAAGCTATCCAGGTCATTCTGTAGTTCTCTTGTGTCCTCATCATAATTTATCTGACAGCCTATTTAAGTGTCATCGGCAAACTTGCTTATATCGATATTCATTCCCTCATTTATGTGGTTAATGTATGTTGTGAACAATAAAGCTGCTAACACTGGCCACTATGGAACACTACTGCAAGCGCGTCCCCACCCTGATGTCTCCCTATTTATGTAAACTCTGACTCACGAAATCGTAATGACACGATTGCAAAGAAACCATACTATGGATGGGGATAGAACCCGCGATCAGAGTCATAAAACTCCTGACCGACGCATTAGCCACTGGGCCAGCTGGCTACAATAAGATTCAACCAACTAGGTATATTTATACACCATAGGAAGGTTAGCATAGGCACCACTGTGACCACAAATGCAAGTTTTTACAGACGAATCTCCCGCCAGCTGGCGGGAGATTCGTCTGTGGCTAACGCCTCGGTCTGGAGTTTTATGACTCTGATCGCGGGTTCTATCCCCACCCGTGGTATAGTTTATGCAAACTCTGTGTTGTATATTTATTAGTCAATCATGCTTCGATCCAGTAGATAATTTTTCCAAATATTCTGCATGCTGCTACTTTCTTGAACAATCTTCTTTGTGGTATTCTATCAAAGGGCTTTCTGAACTCCATATACAAGATACAGTAGGGCCCCGCTTTACGGCGTTTAGCTTCACAGCTATTTCAAATTATGACCAAAACTCGCTGTACGGCTCCCGGTCTTTCTAATACAGCGAGCCCCACCCGGTTTGTTTACATTCTTCATGAGCACATCTATTATGTCTGGAAACTTTCCAAAATTTCAAGCGTTTTAAAGTTATTGCATATTTTATATGTATTCTGCTAATTATACTTATGAATACCTGTACCTAAATATACTTACACACTGTGCTGGCGTGCAGGTACACATTAAAATCACTAAGAGTCTCTCTACTCTTGAGGCCATGTTAATAATTATACGTAATCTCTTGGACGCATTAAATGTCGTATATTACGTTAATATTAACATTTTCATTAACCCATCTATGATATTTTTTTTTCAAAATTATATAATACGCTACGTAACTTATAAACGTGATAAATACACTCCACAGTAGAATAAATTAACATAAATATGAGATGTGGTAGCCAGGCGACTTGTGGTAGCCAGGTGACTTGTAGGACTTGTGGTAGCCAGGCGACTTGTAAGACTTGTGGTAGCCAGGCGACTTGTAAGACTTGTGGTAGCCAGGTGACTTGTAGGACTTGTGGTAGCCAGGCGACTTGTAAGACTTGTGGTAGCCAGGTGACTTGTAGGACTTGTGGTAGCCAGGCGACTTGTAAGACTTGTGGTGGCCAGGCGACTTGTAGGACTTGTGATAGCCAGGCGACTTGTAGGACTTGTGGTAGTCAGGCGACTTGTGGTAGCCAGGCGACTTGTAGTACAACATCAGAGAAAATGTGAACACTATAATATTACTGGGGGTGTGGAAACTTTTGGGGTCGCCCAAGTTCCACCTGGTAAATAAGCTGTATGAAACCTTAACATACCACGGATAGGTCATCTGAGTTACGAACCCTTACACCCACCCAAACACCCACTCATGAGTTGGCGAAAGTAGTAAGGTAGTACATATTAATTGATAGATTTACTCTCCTAGGAAGGTCTAGGTAAGTTTGTACAGTTAGTGACTAATATTAGGATTATTGAGGCAACTTTAGATATTAATGATGTAGTTCTAGGACCTTAAAATAAGTAGATCTAGGCCTCAATAGGCGAACATTAGGTTATATAAGCCAACAAGAAATGGCAATCCCACGCTGAGGACAGGCAGTGTGGGTCCCACAACGCATGACCTGCATTCTTCTCAGACTAGACACCAACGAGTGAACAAAGTGCCGTGAACAGCGCGGCGTTCCCACGTGTCTAACACCACCATCAGACCTGGGGAACTCGGAGGAGACATCCCGAAGTACTGTGGATATCTTTCTCCATCCAGACCCACTTCAGTAAGACAATACCTTTCTTTCTCTCAGTATCTGGCCAGTTTTCTGGGGGAAACTTGAGTGAGTTTAACCGTGGGTCACGAGCAGACGGACGCTATTACATCAGTACATACCAGCGTCCCCTCTTAAGTACAAGTCTAGAAGCTAGTGTCCCATACTGCTTAGATATTGCTTAGAGGATAACCCCTTCGAGTTAGGGATTTCTGAGTTTCAGGCAGGACACTAATACCACTTAAATTCTTGCAGAAGTATAGTCCTAACTGCATGTCATCGAATCAAAGGGAGTCCAGAAGGACTAGGGCTTAGGAAGGTTGGAAGACCGAGAGACATTTCTTCTCCATCAAGTAAGTCCACCCCTTTTTAGTCGTGCATGTAGGTGGGGAATTCTTGCAGCTGCAGTTATTTGGAAATCTGTCCCATAAGCCACTTGTGAGCCTGAGAGGAGTAATTTCAAGAGTGTCGGTGTCAACAGTGCTTGCCAGGGGGGTAGCTTACAAGGAGGCAGTCTCAAGACAAATTTCCACAGGGGGTAACTATAAAATTATTCCTTTCGTATGCCTTCACTCAGAGCGTCATTTCTTCTAAAAATGGTGTTACATGAGAATGGGAGAGTTTCTCTTTATTTATTCTAATGTATCAACGTGGAGACAACTTGTACACAATGTAAAGTGTTTGTATTATGGTATAATACGAACGTGAATGAACGAAAACCAGACGTGTTCCACTGGTTTGTTTATATTACGTGTGGGTGGCGTGGGGTGGGGAGGGCTGCCCTGGCTGGATACCATACTGCCCAAACCTAAGTAAGTTTATTCAGGTATACACAAATACAGTTACATAGATTATCATACATAGCAGCATATATGTAGAGAACGTAGGATAACCCAAAAAAGTTATCCTAGGTTCTCTACACATATGCTGCTATGTATGATAATCTATGTAACTGAATTTGTGTATACCTGAATAACTTCCTACAAATAAAACTCACCTCTCACCCTACATTAAGACTACAAATATTTTAAGGTATGTAATGGGTGTACTGTGTGTGTATTTTACTTTTTATTGTTTTTAATGCCTAGTTCTATTGCCAACATAATACTATATGTTAGTGTAAACTGTTATCTAACCTTTATAAGTGGAAAAAAATGGCGTTCTGCTTTCCGGCAGTAGCCTGGAACCTAACCTGCCGTATAAGTGGGGTCCTACTGTATCGTATTCTTTATCTTCATCTACTGCTTCAAATTTCTTAGTAAAAATGTTAATAAAGTTGTAAGGAAGGAACCGTACTGCGATTCCTTGATTAAGTTATGTTTTTCAAGTTGGATTCAAATGTCGTCCACAATTATTGATTCTATCAATTTTCCTAGAATTAAAGTTAGGCTGATTGATTTATAATTTCAAACTAATGACTTATCACATTTGTCATTTTTCCACTTACCTGGTACAATACAATACTAAGTGCCTCCATATATTCCTTTATAATCTTGAAAACAGTTCGTCAGGGTCTGGTGACTTGCTTGGTTTTAACCTATCTATCTAGTTGTTTGAGGACCATATCACTAATGACTTAGATCTTAAATAATTTGTCGTCCTGACCTGTTAAATTAATGATTTCTGGGATTTCATTTGTGTCCTCTTGCGTATACCTATGATATACCTTTGAAGAGTTTCGAGTTTCTCTACTCTCTGAGCCCGGCCATGGGCCAGGCTCGTCTGGTGCTTGCCTGGTCAACCAGGCTGTTGCTGCTGGAGGCCCGCTGCCCCACATATCCGTCACAGCCTGGTTGATCTGGTACCTGGTGAAGATACTTGTCCAGTTTTCTCTTGAAGGCTTCTACACTTGTTCCAGACGTGTTTCGGATATCTTCTGGTAAGATGTTGAATTGTCGGGGACCCTGGATGTTGATACAGTGTTCCCTTATTGTCCCCACTGCACCCCTGCTCCTCACTGGGTTTATTTTACACTTCCTCTCATATCTCTCACTCCAGTATGTTGTTATGGCAGTGTGCAGATTTGGGACCAGGCCCTCGAGTACTTTCCATGTATATAATATCATGTATCTCTCTCTCCTCCGTTCCAATAAGTACATGTTCAAGACTTGAAGTCGTTCCCAATAATTTAGATGTTTCAATGGCTCAATGTGAGCCGTAAACGATCTCTGGATTTGTTCCAGCTCTGATATTTCTCCTGCCCTGAACGGGGCCGTCAGCACTGAGCAGTATTCTAAGTGAGGGAGCACAAGCGATTTGAAGAGTGTCACCATCGGCATTATTTCCCTTGTTTTGAAAGTTCTCAATACCCACCCCGTCATCTTCCTGGCTGTTGTGATCTTTGTCTTGTTATGGTCTTTAAAAGAAAGATCTGCTGACATAATTATTCCCAAGTCCTTTACGTGTTTCTTTCGTTCTATTTGGTGACCCTCTTGAGTTTTGTATATAGTGTTCCTTTTGAGTTCTTCATTCTTTCCATACCTCAGCAGCTGAAACTTATCACTACTGAACGTCATGTTCTCCACTGCCCACTGGAAAACTCTGCTTATGTCTTACTGTAATTTTTCAGTGTCCTCTACCGTAGTGACTTTCATGCTTATTTTAGTGTCATCTGCAAATGATGATACAAAAGTGTACCGGGTGTTTTTATCTATGTCTGCTATGAGGATAAGAAGCAGCAGAGGTGCCAGGACAGTGCCTTGGGGCACTGAGCTTTTGATCTCGCTGATGCTGGATCTTGCCCTGTTCACTACTACTTTTTGTGTTCTGTGTGTTAGGAACAGAAATGAAATAAATGTTAAAAATGGTACACATTACTTTGTCACTGTTAGCTGACCTGGATTACATTTAGGTAGGACCATCAGTGCCCTCGTGGCCGGTCCTAGACCATGCCTCTCAGCAGATGACCTGAAATACCAGGCTGTTGGTGCAAGCCACACTTAGTCCAGCAAAGTACCACAGAACTGATTCGAGAAACTTGTCCAGTTTTTAAAGACTATCAGAGATCTACTGGTAATCCTTCGTATGTAAGGAAGAATGTTGGAAGTTTTGGCTCCACGCTGAGTCTTCTCTCAGTGTATTCAGTGTATCCCTACTGGAAGTACCTCAGTGTATCCCTACTGGAAGTAGCTCAGGTATCCCTACTGGAAGTAGCTCAGTGTATCCCTACTGGAAGTAGCTCAGTGTATCCCTACTGGAAGTACCTCAGTGTATCCCTACTGGAAGTAGCTCAGTGTATCCCTACTGGAAGTACCTCAGTGTATCCCTACTGGAAGTACCTCAGTGTATCCCTATTGGAAGTACCTCAGTGTATCCCTACTGGAAGTACCTCAGTGTATCCCTACTGGAAGTACCTCAGTGTATCCCTACTGGAAGTACCTCAGTGTATCCCTACTGGAAGCACCTCAGTGTATCCCTACTGGAAGTACCTCAGTGTATCCCTACTGGAAGTACCTCAGTGTATCCCTACTGGAAGTACCTCAGTGTATCCTTACTGGAAGTACCTCAGTGTATCCCTACTGGAAGTACCTCAGTGTATCCCTACTGGAAGTACCTCAGTGTATCCCTACTGGAAGTACCTCAGTGTATCCCTACTGGAAGTACCTCAGTGTATCCCTACTGGAAGTACCTCAGTGTATCCCTACTGCACAGCACCTTTCAGTTATTCCTCTGCACGTATTTGTACTCTCAACATGATCCTACTGTAAGTCTTGCAAAGTCAGTGTAATCACATTGCATTTTGCTTGGTCATACATCTAGTCGTATAATGGTCACAATTACTGAAAGGCAGGCATCAGTGTACCCCCCCCCCCCCCCCCCCCCCCCCCCCCCTTTTTTTTTTTTTTTTTTTTTTTTTTTTACCTCAGTGTATTCCTACTGGAAGTACCTCAGTGTATCCCTACTGGAAGTACCTCAGTGTATCCCTACTGGAAGTACCTCAGTGTATCCCTACTGGAAGTACCTCAGTGTATCCCTACCCATCAGCCCACTTTTCCAGTTATTCCTCTTGCACGTATTTTGTGAGCTGCTACAACATGATCATACTTGTCACAGCCTTTTGCAAAGTCAGTGTAAATCACATTTGCATTTTGCTTGGCTTCCACTACATCTAAGATCATGTCATAATGGTCAAGCAATTACGAAAGGCAGGAGCATCCTGCTCTAAACGCATGACGTTTAGAGCAACTGCTGAAATTCCATGTGATTAGCTGACTTGCTTATTAAAACTGTCTCAAATATTTCGATAATGTGGGACGTCATTGCCTTCAGTCTATAGTTATTTGTGATTACCTGACTGACACCTTTGTGGAGTAGGGTTGTGTCAGTGGTTTTTATGGACTATGGAATGATTCTTGTGTCGAGGCTCCTCCTCCACAGAATATTCCAGGCACGAGATAGTGGCTTCTTGCAGTTCTTGATGAATATGGAGTTCCATGAGTCAGGGCCTGGGCCAGGGTTCAGGGGGATGCAACTTATGACTTATGTCAGAATAATGGAGATGTCAGTAAGATTTGAGTCTCATCTATGAAACTCATTTACATTGTCAAATCTTTAGACTGATTAATGACTCACTGAAAATAATCACATTGTAATTTCAGTATTTCACTCATTTCTCTGTTGTCATCGGTGTAGATTCTATTTACTTTAAACAAGAACACGATACTGGATGTGTTTTTAGCTCTGTATTTTGCATATGAATGAAAAGTATTTAGGATTTCTCTCAATTTCATTGTTCTCTCTCTCTCTCTCTCTCTCTCTCTCTCTCTCTCTCTCTCTCTCTCTCTCTCTCTCTCTCTCTCCTGGTCCTTGTATGATCCATTCAGTTGGAGCTCAACCTTTTCCATTTCCTTTGTTTTTCTTTTCGTTGTTCAGAAAAGTCAAAGTCTGCAGCCACTGAGAAGTTTTGTAATTCTCTGTCTCAACTACGTTGCATCTAGTCTGTGTATCTTAATGGCACGTGTCTGTAGCATACTTCTAGTGCCGTTGAGCTCCTCCTCTCAACATAATGGTTCAAATCCATGTTAGTCATATTTTCTTCTCAGCATATATCACCAAGGTCATGATTTATTTGAACCCAGTTAATGTTTTGATTGTTGAAATTGATTTTGTTGAAGACACCCTCATATTGCAGAGGTCTTAGCTTCGCTCAGACCTCTGCAACACAACTGTCCTTGAAGATTTGTTTTTCTTCGCAAACTAGTCTTTCCTGTTTTTCTTCGCGGGCTAAACTTCCATGTTGTTCCCTCTTAGCTACAGCTATCTTAGAAGAAACATATCAAGTTATACCATGAGTTAAGGAAAGGTCCTGGACTTCACCTTACGAAACAAAATGCGATAGTAATTATGGACAAGGTAGATTATAGTGGTATAATAAACATAATATTAGAAGACGGGGGAACTGACGTGCCTCTTAAGGCTGAAAAAGAGTAAGGGTCGTAATAGGAAAGGATGGAGTGAGAGGGGTAAAGGAGGTTTCGTGTGCAAGGGGCTTGGGCATCCAACAGGCACGTGTGAGCGTTAGATGAGAGTGGAGTTACGTGATTTTTATGAGATGACGTACTATTAGGATGTGAACAAGGGAATTCAGGGAAACCAGTTAGCCGGACTCAGTCCTGAGAGTGGGAAGCACAGTGACTACACTCTGAAGGAGGGGTCGGGGATTTTGCAGTTTGGAGGGTTATCTGAACTATGATGTCAGCGCGCCTCAGGCAAAGAATGAATGAATGATGGTGAAAGCGTTTCTTCATTTTTCGGGTCAACCTACCTCGGTGGGAGAAGGTCGGAGTATTAAAAAAAAAGTACACACATATATATATATATATATATATATATATATATATATATATATATATATATATATATATAATATCTACTAGCCAGGGGTCGTACCCATGATGCTTTGGCCCGCCTCATGATGAGCGAAAACACATGACGGTCTAGCCCACTGAATCACTCGTTCGTGGTCACAATAATATAATATACTGCTTGTTGAGTTAGTACACCAAACAGGGAGGAGAATGAAATTAGCTTAGAGGCGTCCACACCACCGTATGTCCTTGGGTAGCGAGTGCAACATTCAGTCCTACTGGATGCGCTACTCTTAAGGATTGTGTGGTTCAGTGGACTAGAGCGTCATGTGTTTTCGCTCACCATGAGGCGGGCCAAAGCATCATGGGTTCGACCCCTGGCTAGTGCAGTGTAGTTAGCTGTTTGTGGTCACAATAATATACTATATATATATATATATATATATATATATATATATATATATATATATATATATATATATATATATATTTTCTGTGTGTGTGTAGGTAAAACCTGCGATTCTGGCTTAAATAGCAACGTTCTTCTTGCAGAATAAGACAAGCGAAAATTTGTGTATGCAATAATCTCGCAAAAATCATTCTGAATCTAATGAAAAAATATATTTCATTGTATTTGTTTATTATTAAATTATTGTAAACTTATCTAAAATATATTTAAATGCATTGCGACCCCTGAATGGGGTACAATGTATATATATATATATATATATGTTTATATTTCAGTTATAATGTATATTTTCTTTCATATAATTTTATATTGCTGATATTTTCGATATTAACTAAATCGTTAATATCTTGCTTTATATGATTATTTGACTTAGCTATATTATTAGGTAGGATGTAACAATTTACACTTTGTGCTCATTGTTCGAGTGTTGAGTAGCTGCCCATGAACTGGCTAACAACCTCGGTAACTAGCACTTCGCTTGTTATACCACCGGCTTCTCTGGAGTGCTGGGCAGTAGCTGGGCGAGTCACGTGACCAGTGGCGTGATCACCTGAGCTTGGAGACTGTCTTACCTCCCTTGCTAGCTCTCTCCTCTGCTGACCCTGGTTGGAGCAACACCTCCCTCTTGCTCTCTCTGCTTGTTTCCTCGTTATTTAGACTGTTTGGTAGAGTATGTGTTCGGTGGTAAGACAAAACATACTTCTCTGGACTAGCATAGCCTAGACTTAGTGATTTTTGACGTTTTACTGAGGTTGTGTCACATTGACACTTTGTTAACTCAGGTCCTGAGCTGTAGCTTCTGACCTAATTTGTTCTGGCATCTGTGCACCGTCGCAGTCGGGGATTTGGTTATGCTGAACTTAGATTAAGTATTAAGGGAGTTTTGTGACTATTATGGAGGATCTGTGGAAGGTCCCCAGTTAGGGTTGTTATTTTATCTCCTTGTCCCTGACGCTGTGTTGCTGCTGCTTGCTATATTGCTGTTCGGCAAATCGGTCGTTTTACTGTTCAAGCAAGCTGTTCTGATTGCCAGTTTGGTAGAGAAGTTAGCTTATTTGAGGACGTTTAGTCAGTCACTGTTTAAGTCGAGTCGAGTCTTGAGACATAACGAACTACCTGGAGCACATACACACATACACCCATACACACGGTAGAGTGTAGTGGGACACAAGGCTCCATGAATCTTAGTGTTTTTAGGGCGTGCATTAGCTGCTAGAGAAGCCAGTGGTAGTGACAGGGTCAGTAACAATCCTACAAGTGATAACCAAAGTTATTAGCTAAAAAAAAGGCGAGAGGAAGCCTGAAATTACACAACAAAATTTGAAAGTGCCAAATCGTTTGAGGCCTAGCAGGCACCTGTTGCCACACGGGTACAAATATACAAAGTACAAAGCGAGTGACGAAAGCCAGAAGGTCAAGAGTTAAGAGAGGTTGGTTAACAAGCAAAATGTGGGGTAGCATACAGCGAGAGTGACCAAGTTAACGAGAAAACGAAGAAAAGAAAAAAAAAATTATATATATATATATAACCAGGGAAGGTGGCAGGCAGTAGGCCTCCAGGAAGTGGTTACGTCATAGCAGGTTGTGTCATTATAAATAAGTGAAACGTACCAAAAGTGAAGAGTAATTTACAAAAGTGAAAAGTGAAAACACTTGAGGAATGTGTGGTGTATGAATATAAATGGATATACTTTATCATGGGTGAAGGATTTCGAAGAAAGTCTTAGAGGTCAATTCAGTACGACAACAAGGAGGCAGAAGCAGCAACTTGTCGACCACTCCACTGCCAGCCGCAAGTAACTCGCCTAGTGTGGTTGCATGTTGTGTCAGAAGTATTGGTCTCTGACACTGGAAGCTAGGGGTCACTCACTCCTGCCAGCTATTACCTGAATTAGAGTAAAAACAACATTGATAAGGTGGAGATAGGATTGATGAGTGTGTGGGAAACTAGTGAGGGACTACATCAAACACACACACACACACACACACGTGTTCAGGCACTGTAGAGCTGAGTATAGTATCATAATTTTTAGATTTACTAGTATAAGTATTTTACTAGTAATATTGATACATAGAAGTGAGGAGTATTTTCTGGGCACACAAACATAGATGCACAGGCATACAAACACACACGGGGCCAGGAGCTGAGTCTCGACCCCTGCAACCACAATTAGGGGAGTACACCACAAGGTTTTCACACCTTCGGAAAGCTGATCTGACACATCCTCTCTCCCTCCCTCTTAACTCATACACACACACACACACACACAAACAAGGGGACACAACTGGAAGCTGAAGACTCAGATGAGTCAAAGGGATGTTAGGAAGCATTTCTTCAGCCACAGAGTAGTCAGGAAGTGGAATAGTCTAGAGAAAGATATAGTAGAGGCAGGAACCATACATAGTTTTAAGACAAGGTATGATAAAGCTCATGGAGCAGGGAGAGCAGAGACCCAGTAGCGGACAGCGAAGAGGCGGGGCCAGGAGCTGAGTATCGACCCCCCCAACCACAATTAGGTGAGTACACACACACACCTTCCTCTCTCTATCTCCCTCCCTCTCCCCCTTCCCCTCCCTCTCTCTCCCTCTTCCCCTCCCATTCCCCTTCCTCTCTCTCTCTGTCTCGCTCTCTCTCTCCCTCCATATTGCTCCCCTCTCCTCTCTTGCTTTTTCCCCTCTACCTTTTCTCTTCCTCTCCCTGTCCCTCCATTTCCCACTCCCATCCCTCTCCCTGGCCTCCCTCCATCACTCTCCCTGGCCCCCTCCCTCCCCCCCTTACAACCCACCCACTCCCACACGGCCATAATCTCTCTCCATCTCTTTCTATCTCTCCCCTCTCCCCCTCCCTTCTCTTTTTGCTCCTCCTCTCCCCTTTTCTCTCCCTCTCCCTCTATTCCCCCTCTTTTTCTTTTCCCTCTTTCCTTCCACCCCTTTTACCTATAGCCCCTTCCCCCCCTTTCTCCACCCTTCCATCACTCTCACTCTTAAACCTCTCCCCCTTAAACCCTACACTTCCCCAAACACAACTACAGCTAACAATAGTGTATAAGAGGGGAATTCAAAGGCCCAGAGGATAATGGCTCTGGTAGGGAAGAATGGATGGAGGAGCAATGCAAATGGATGGAACAAGAGTGGGAGAGTAAACTAGGTGAGATCTCTGCAAAACTGGAAAAAAGGATGGAGGGAGAGCTTAGTGCAAAATTGGAAGGGAGGTTGGAGGAGGAGAAGAAGAAATGTGAGTCACAAATCGAAGCTGCAGTAGCCAGGATAAGGACCCTAGAATGCGAGGTAAATAGGCTGAAGCAAATTACAGGGGAATGGACAAGAGGGGACATAGCATCTGAAGTTGGCACACCCTCATCGAACAAGGAATCCAACGGGAAGGAAGGAGACATGAACTACGCTAAGGCCCTATCAGTCCAAGAAGGGCTGAGGAATGAAGGGGGAGAGCAGCTGGGAGCGGGGGTGGAGGTAAGAGAGGCACGACCAGGCCGCCAAGATCTACAGGAAAACATTGGGGAGAGATGGAGGGAAAGGCAATGGGAGGCGGAGAGGGAGAAGCCAGTGTTTATTCACGGGCTTCAGGAGAGTGAATTAAGGACACACAATGAAAGACGGCAGGAGGAAAGACAGGAGATTGAGAACGTCATTAGAGAAATAGGTGAAGAGGACATGTCTGAGATAGTAAATTTTCAGAGAATAGGGGGTACATGAAGGGAAGAAAACGGCCAGTCAAGCTGATCTTCAAGACAGAAACAGTGGGAAACAGGATCCTGCAAGAGAAACCACGGCTGAAGGACTCATCAGCATACAGAAGGGTGTTCCTAGACCGGGACAGAACAAAAACAGAACAGCAGCAGCTGAGGGAGTGGAGGCAAAAGCGAAAGGAGCTGGGAAGAGACACACAGACAGAATCAGCAGAGACCAACCAGAACAGGGAAAAGCAACAAGAACGAGCACACACAGACCCATCCCCAGAACCCCAAAACCAAACACGCTATCACAACACAGACCACAATCCACACTTACATCCCCCACCCTTCACTATGCTGTAGAATCCTGCAGCACACCGCCAGGGTCCCCACCCCCACAGACCCCCCAAAACACAGTGTTGGAGAGGAAACTGAAGGTATGGTACACCAACGAAGATGGACTAACGAATAAGTGGGAGGAGTGGCATGAAAGAGTCAATGAGGCATCACCAGACATCATAGCCCTCACTGAAACAAAGCTCGCAGGGATAACAGATGCCGTCTTTCCAACGGGATATCAGATCCTGAGGAAAGACAGAGGGAACAGAAAGGGTGGAGGAGTGGCACTCCTGATCAAAAACCGATGGGATTTTGATGAGCTGGAGAGAGGGGACAGAGGAGAAGCAGGAGATTGTATAATAGGAACGCTTCAGTCCGGAGGTCCAAAGGTGGTAATTGCAGTGATGTATAACCCACCACAGAACAGCAGGAGGCCAAGGCAAGAGTATGATGAGAGTAATAGAGAGATGGTTGACACACTGGCCGAATTGGCCAGAACGGCTCATGCGAGCAGGGTGAAGCTACTGATCATGGGTGACTTCAACCATAAAGAAATCGATTCGGAGAACTTAGAGCCACATGGGGGCCAAGAAACGTGGAGGGCTAAGATGATGGAGGTGGTACTGGAAAATCTCATGTACCAACACGTAAGGGACACTACCAGAGAGAGAGAGGAGAGGACGAACCAGCGAGACTGGACCTAGTATTCACCCTGAGTAGTGCAGATATTGAGGACATCACACATGAAAGCCCCATTTGGGCCAGTGATCATATGGTTCTAAGCTTCGAATACATAGTAGAGTTACATGTGGAGGGAGAAGCAGGAAGGGCTGCACGTATGAAGCCAAACTACAAGAAAGGTGACTACGTGGGCATGAAGAACTTCCTGCACGGAGTTCAGTGGAACAGAGAGCTGGCAGGGAAGTCAGTAAACGAGATGATGGAATATATGACAACAATTTGCAAGGAAGCTGAGGAGAGGTTTATACCCAAGGGTAACAGGAAAAGTGAAAAAGCCAGGATGAGCCCATGGTTCACCCAAAGGTGCAGGGAAGCCAAAACCAAGTGTGCCAGGGAATGGAAGAAGTACAGAAGGCAAAGGACCCTGGAGAGTAAGGAGAGCAGTCGTAGAGCCAGAAATGAATATGCACAGGTAAGTAGGGAGGCCCAAAGACAATACGAGAATGACATAGCAGCGAAAGCCAAATCTGACCCAAAGCTGTTGTACAGCCACATCAGGAGGAGAACAACAGTCAAGGACCAGGTGATCAGGCTGAGGAAGGAAAAGGCGGAGGTCACAAGAAATGACCTTGAAGTGTGTGAGGAGCTCAACATGAGATTCAAAGAGGTGTTCACAGAGGAGATAGAAGGGCCTCCAGAAAGGCGGAGAGGTAGGGTACACCATCAGGTACTGGACATAATACACACAACTGAGGAGGAAGTGAAGAGGCTACTAAGCGAGCTAGATACCTCAAAGGCGATGGGGCCGGATAACATCTCTCCATGGGTCCTGAGAGAGGGAGCAGAGGAGCTATGTGTACCCCTAACAACAATCTTCAACACATCTATCAAAACAGAGCAGCTACCTGAGGTATGGAAAACAGCAAATGTAGTTCCAATTTTTAAAAAAGGGGACAGAAACGTAGCACTAAACTACAGGCCAGTGTCACTGACATGTATAGTATGCAAGGTCATGGAGAAGACTATCAGGAGAAGAGTGGTGGAGCACCTAGAAAGGAATGAGATTATCAGCGACGGTCAACACGGTTTCAGGGAGGGGAAATCCTGTGTCACAAACCTACTGGAGTTCTACAACAGGGTGACAGCAGTAAGACAAGAGAGAGAGGGGTGGGTAGATTGCATATTCTTGGACTGTAAGAAGGCGTTTGACACAATTCCACACAAGAGATTAGTGCAGAAGCTGGAGAACCGGGCAGGGATAACAGGGAAGGCACTACAATGGATCAGGGAATACCTGTCAGGAAGACAGCAGCGAGTCATGGTATGTGGCGAGGTGTCAGAGTGGGCGCCTGTGACGAGTGGGGTTCCACAGGGGTCAGTCCTAGGACCGGTGCTGTTTCTGGTGTTTGTGAACGACATGACGGAAGGAATAGTCTCCGAAGTGTCTCTGTTTGCAGATGATGTGAAGTTGATGAGAAGAATTCAATCGGACGAGGACCAGGCAGAACTACAAAGGGATGTGGACAGGCTGCAAGCCTGGTCCAGCAATTGGCTTCTGGAGTTCAACCCCACCAAGTGCAAAGTCATGAAGATTGGGGAAGGGCAAAGAAGACCGCAGACGGAGTACAGTCTAGGGGGCCAGAGACTACAAACCTCAATCAAGGAAAAAGATCTTTGGGTGAGTATAACACCAGGTACATCTCCTGAGGCGCACATTAACCAAATAACTGCTGCAGCATACGGGCGCCTAGCAAACCTAAGAACAGCATTTCGACATCTTAATAAAGAATCGTTCAGGACCCTGTACACTGTGTACGTTAGGCCCATACTAGAGTATGCAGCACCAGTTTGGAACCCACATCTAGCCAAGCACATAAAGAAACTAGAGAAAGTGCAAAGGTTTGCAACAAGAATAGTCCCGGAGCTAAGGGGTATGTCCTACTAGGAGAGGTTAAGGGAAATCGACCTGACGACATTGGAGGACAGGAGAGATAGGGGGAACATGATAACGACATATAATATACTGAGAGGAATAGACAAGGTGGACAGAGACAGAATGTTGCAGAGATGGGACACGGCAACAAGGGGACACAGTTGGAAGTTGAAGACTCAGATGAATCACAGGGATGTTAGGAAGTATTTCTTCAGTCACAGAGTGGTCGGGAAGTGGAATAGTTTGGGAAGCGATGTAGTGGAGGCAGGTTCTATACATAGCTTTAAGAAGAGGTATGATAAAGCTCATGGCGCAGGGAGAGTGACCCAGTAGCGGCCAGTGAAGAGGCGGGGAAAGGAGCTATGACTCGACTCCTGCAACCACAACTAGGTGAGTACACACTTGTATATATTAGTATTGTTTTATATTTGCTGACAATGTACCAGATGGTACTTAAGAGCCATAAAGATATGTTATGTGCCTTCAGCACAATAATAGTGTATACGAGAGAAGTGTAGGAGCTAACATCCTAATTAACCTCCTAACTAACATCCTAATTTGTATTAAATTGATTTACTTTGATAATGTCCACCTAGACATCTTTAACTGATTAATAAATATATCTAAATTTTATTTCTTTAGTTAGTAGCCTACCAGTTGTAATCCTGAAGCACAATTAAATCTTACTCTAATTATAACTGATAACCAGTAACAGGCTGAATGCTAGAGGGGCAGACCTTTCTAGTATTCACTGGAGACGTCTATGCTTAATAGATATCGCGTATTTTGTAACAAAATGGATTACGTTAAATTAAATTGCGCTTGTAATAAGGTTAGGTAAGTTTTCTAAGGTTCTTTTGGTACAAAATTATCAATTTTTACATTAACGTAAATTAAAAAATATAACTTTAAACGTATAAGAATTTTTTTTGGAAAGGACTTAATTTTAAATGAGTTCTTGCTAACTGACCAGTTTTACCTATTCGGCACAACATATATATATATATATATATATATATATATATATATATATATATATAAAATCGTGCCGATTATGTAAAACTGGTCAATTAGCAAGAACTCATTTAAAATTAAGTCCTTTCTAAAATTTTCTCTTATACGTTTAAAGATACATTTTTTTCATTTATGTTAATGTAAAAATTTATAATTTTGTACCAAGAGAAACTTTGAAAACCTACCTAACCTTATTTTAACAAGCGCAATTTAATTTAGCCAAACCCAACTAAATATATTTTAGATACGTTTACAATAATTTAATAATAAACAAACACAATGAAATATATTTTTTTCGTTCGGTTCAGAATGATTTTGGCGAAATTATTGCATACACAAATTTTCGCTTGTCTTATATGGCAAGATGAGCGTTGCTATTTAAGCCAAAATCGCAAGTTTTACCTAATCGGGTAAAAGGGTAAAGGAGGTTTTGTGGGCGAGGGGCTTGGACTTCCAGCAAGCATGTGTGAGCGTGTTAGATAGGAGTGAATGGAGACGAATGGTTTTTGGGACATGACGATCTGTTGGAGTGTGAGCAGGGTAACATTGTGTGAAGGGATTCAGGGAAACCAGTTAATTGATTTAGTTGGACTTGAGTCCTGGAAATGGGAAGTACAATGCCTGCACTTTAAAGGAGGGGTCTGGGATAGTGACAGCTGGGAGGGACTTTTCTCAGCTGTCGTATCTGAGCTCCTCTGCAAAGACAGTGATTATGTATGAGTGTGGTGAAAGTGTTGAATGATGATGAAAGTTTTTCTTTTGGGGATTTTCTTTCTTTTGGGTCACCCTGCCTCGGTGGGAGACGGCCGACTTGTTGAAAAAAAAAAAAAAAAAAATATATATATATATATATATATATATATATATATATATATATATATACACACGCAAAACAATCACAGGGGGAGTAGAATGATAGTTCTAGGCCTTTCGTGTTGCAATCAACACATCATCAAGAGCTTGCAAAATTGCAGAAAAGAGTAGGAGTTGCTATTAACCTGTCGAGTGTTGAACTTACCCGGGACGACTAGCAGACTGCATTAGCTAAAATATGGGTTAAGTTTCGCGCCTACTAGTGGAGGACACTAATTATGTTGACCTTACCAAATTCTTTTGCAACTTGGAAAAACAAGGGGACCTATCCTTAAAACATTCAACATCTGCAAAGACGTGGTATATGGTGCTTTGCTCAGATCTGTGGAACCGAATTGTCCTCAAAGATTTATTAAGTCGTACCATGAAATGAAGAAAGATCCTAGACTTCATCTTATGAAAGCGGACAAAGCAAATGTGATGGTTATTATGGACAAGGTAAAATGAACACATTATTAGAAGACAGGGATACTTACGTACCCCTTAATAAGAACCCTTTGGACCAGGTTAATAGTGAATTTAATAAACAACTTAGAACCTTACTGAGAGGTAATGAGGAATTAATTAATCAGTTACCGGCAAGATCTGCGACACTCCCTTACATGTACGGTTTGATTAAAACCCACAAGCCCGGTTTTCCAGCCAGACCTATAATTAGTTCGGTAGGATCGGCATCATATGCCTTGTCAAAATGGTTAGTAAAAATATTAACTACTTTGCTTAGCAACATTTCTGAAGCCCACTTAAAAAACAATGTTGATCTCATCGACAAATTGCAAAATATCAACATGTCATGATTTTACACTTGTTACTTTTGATGTCACAGCGTTGTTGACGAGAGTCCCTGTTCCCGACTTGCTATCTTATTTGGAAGAAGAATTAGATGAGTTTTCTTTGACTTTTGATAAAAATACCATTATTGAATTGATTAAGCTGTGTGTAGTTGATTGCAAGTTTGAGTTTGAGGGGAAATACTTTGCTCAAAAACAGGGAATGGAGTTGGGTAATCTGTTGTCCCCCTTATTGAGCAATCTGTATATGGAATTTTTCGAGGCAAGACTGTTGAAAGATATCCTGTCATGTAGAGCTTAATGGTTCAGATATGTGGATGACATCTTGTGTCTTTGGCCAAATGATATGACCCTGGATATATTTTTACCAAGACTTAACACTCTAGTCCCGTCTATTTAATTCACCGTGGAGAAAGAGGTGGAGTGTAAACTTCCATTCTTAGATGTGTTGATACACCGAGTTGATAGAAAGTTTAAGTTTACAGTATATAGGAAGGCCACCAATGTGTGCTCATACATTCACTACTATTCCAACAATGAGATTAAAGTCAAAAGAAGTGTATTTCTTACTATGTTTTTGAGAGCCTATAGAGTGTGCAGTCCGGAGTTCCTAGATGAAGAAATTAGGAAAATATTCGACATTGGCATGAAACTGCGATATCCTAAAGTGTTTATGGAATCTGCCTTGCTAGCAGCTAAAAAAAAAAACTTATTATAGAACAGAACCTAGGATAACACCTCAGACCAAGAATGTGCTGGTCCTCCCATATAACGAGAATTTATCTATCCTGCCGAATGCTCTTAGAAGATTTAATATACAAGTATTATTTAAAAATTCACGGACTGTTAGAAGCCTCCTGATAAAGACTGCACCCAACAACGTGTTGGTGGTGTCTACAGAGTTGGTTGCAATGGTTGCAGTCTCTCCTATTTGGGACAAACTGGAAAATCATTGGAGGTGATAATGTCCCAGCATCGTTATTCGATACTTATAGCACAGGAGTCGAACGCGATTTTCAACCATATTAGAGCTTGTAATAACCCAGCAAATTGGCAGGAAGCAAGAGTCATTTTCCCTTGTTCCTCCTGGCTTGAAAGGAATACTGTATAATCGGCAATTATTAAGCATGATAGGCAGGCTTTATACAATATCAGTGATGGGCTGTTCAAATTAGATGCGGATTTAGTTGAGGCAATAGTACACAGGGAGAACCATTACCATGAAAACTTGGTTGATATGCCTTCCTTTCTTAAGAATTTTAATATTAAAGTTGTATTTAAAAATCTTGATACAGTAAAAAGACTTTTGATAAAAAATTCCCCCAAAATGCTGACGGATGTGTCTATAAGATTCCCTGTAAAATATGCGATAAAGTTTATTATGGTCAAACTGGTAAAAGTCTTGAACTAAGATTAAAACAACATAAATATAGCATTAGAACTGGACAAGATTCTAATGCTCTATTTATTCATGTGAGAGACTTTAACCATCCAATTAATTTTCAAAATGCTGAGAAGGTTGTATCAAGCAAGTCCATGGTTGAGAGGAATATAATAGAATCATGTTTCATTAAAAGCAGTTTTGAAAATAATATGAATATTTCTTTTGGTCTATATAAATTGGATTCATTTATAATTAATAAAATTTGGGAAGAATTTAATGATAAATTGGACTAATCTTAATTCTTGGGAAGAGTTTCAGGTCCTTTCTTATGTTCCTCTTCACAGAGTCGTGTGATGTTACGCTACTGTGAGGTGTTGTCTTTGTTAGTGTGATGTGACTGTGAGGTGTATTCTGCCTCTTTATAAGCCTTCTTGTCACGTTTCCTTTTATAGTTCCTTGATAATGTGAGTAGTCACGAAAGCGCTTGGAATTCTTCTATTTTTTCATAGTGGTTGTCTTGCATATTTTGATATCACCTGTTTACTGTGATCTTTTTGCATATATATATATATATATATATATATATATATATATATATATATATATATATATATATATATATATATATATATATATTAATTATTACATAATATGGTACAAAAGATTTAAGAGATACATTGTTGATATAAAGATGGCATATACAGTACACGAGGTGTGATAGATACATGTCTAGTACATATTGTTACATGTTTGTCACTGATTATAATGCGAAAATCTCATCCAGCTCCTCCGAGCTGGGGCGCGTGCCCAGAATACAGCATGCATTACCCCTCTGAACAGCAGCGCTGAGTCGCTGGAACGGAAAACTAGCTGCCCTGGGATCCCTAGTTACCCTGCTGAGTCTTTTGCCCAGCTCCTTGAGGAACTTAGATGCACTCTTTCCCCATGAGCCAAGGGTCTCTGAGCCTATGGGAACAAACATATAATGATGGGAAAGTTCTCCATATTTTCTCGACTTCTGGGACTCCCTAAAGGTGGCAGCTGCCCCTCCTTCCTTCCTGGTGTATTAGAAATAGGTATCAGCCAAGGTAGATGCACATGTGAAGTCCCACACCACTTGCTTGCCATCTGTCCAGGCTTGAAGAGTGATACCATCTGGACGTTTTTGGCTGCCATCAGATCTGCATAGTTGGGGTGGCTCCCTTACTGCTGGGCATCAGGCTGTTGTGAAGCACCTCTTGATAGTGTTATTAAATTCTTCATGTCTTGCAATCTTTCCCTCGGATTTACGACACACAAGACCATGGTACCCGAATCGGTCTGCTGCTTCACTGCCACAAATACACCTGTGTTCGGCGAGAATAGGGGCGAGAATAGGGGCGCCTCGACCCACCAATGTGGGTCGAGGCGTGTGCCAAGGCTGGAATTGGGAACAGCCAAAAGAAAGTCCCCTGCATGATGAGCTCTCACTGCAAGGAGGCGGGCTTTATCCTTCCCTGACACACTCTGAAGCATTGCTGAGGCTATATTCTCTACTATTGGGCCATCCTAGTGCGACTGTTTGTAGTTGTTGGGAGGAACAGGCCTGGTTTCAGAGCCTGTTAGATTATCCCAGATCCTGGCTCCATCAACGAACTTTTGGTCATGGATTCCAATCTTGTCCATAAGATGTTCAGGGAGAATTGCTGCTACAAGTCCTCTGGATGCAATGCATGAAGACAGGAAAGCAGGTAGAGCAATCTGAGATGACTTGCGGACACCAATGCCTCCTAGTCTGACTGGGAGTGTAGCTTGGTCCCACTGCCCATCTTCTAGAGTAAGATTAAGTACTTTAGTAAAGATCTGCCTCAGGATACTGTCATATTCGTGCAGGATAGGGTTATCATATGAAAGAGCACATCTTAGGAATATATATATATATATATATATATATATATATATATATATATATATATATATATGTATATTATTTCAACCGTTTCCCACTAAGGCAGAGTGGCCCAAAGAGAAAAACAAAAGTTTATGTTTTTAACTTTAGTAATGTATACAGGAGAAGGGGTTACTAGCCCCTTGCTCCTGGCATTTTAGTCTCCTCTTACAATACTCATGGCTTACAGAGGAAGAACTCTGTTCCACTTCCCCATGGAGATAAGAGGAAATAAGAACAAGAACTAGTAAGAAAATAGAAGAAAACCCAGAGGGGTGTGTATATATATGCTTGTACATGAATGTGTAGTGTGACCTACATAAACTAATTTCGATGCAGTGTTTATGAACTCGAGAGTATGGGGATAAAAGACACAGCTGTGCAACGAAGCTTATGCTTAATAAGTGTTCCACACGTTTTTTATGGGAGTGTAACGTAGGAACCACAGCCCGTCTGGTCAGGCACTGATTTGAAAACTTGTCCTGATCTAACTTGAAGATTGTCAGAGGTTTGTTTGCAATTCCCCTTACACACATAAGGAGGGCACTGAAAGAGTCGGGGACCTCTAACACTCATCGAGTTCTCTCTTGGTGTACTAGTCGCGACCCTGCTTTTTAGTGGAGGTATTTCTCACCATCTGCCAAGTCTCTTGGCATATGGAGTGATTTCAGTGTAAAGGTTTGGTCCCTTCAGGATATTCTATTTGTAAATTAATACGTACCTTTCTCGCTTACGTTCAGATGCTTGACTGAGTGTATACGAGAACTGAAAGTTGTGTGTGTGCTGTCCAGCTCACCAACTTAAGAGGGGCCCATTAGTATACAGCAGTATAAGTAACTTGACGGGTATCATCACTGGCTCAGCATCTATCTCGAAACTTCTAGTTATCTAGCCTATAACTTTCCCTGCGGTAGCAATGATAGTATTGTTGTGGTCCTTGAATATGAGATCTTCTGACATCATTTCTTTCTCTTTTTTGAATGATTTTGAGTTTGTCCTGTACTCCGTCTTTATTTTCTCCATTTTTCCATGGCAGAGCAACTGAACTTGTCCTCGTTACACATAATATTTGTTTAATTAATAGAAGAATTCAGGTTCATATGTTGTGGTAATACTTTCCAGTGGAATTCAAATACTAGCAATCATATTACGACCAGCAGACAGGTCTGTCATTGTGAAGCTGGACTGTGGTATCTCCAGACAGGTCTGTCATTGTGAAGCTGGACTGTGGTATCTCCAGACAGGTCTGTCATTGTGAAGCGGGACTGTGGTATCTCCAGACAGGTCTGTCATTGTGAAGCTGGACTGTGGTATCTCCAGACAGGTCTGTCATTGTGAAGCTGGACTGGTATCTCCAGACAGGTCTGTCATTGTGAAGCGGGACTGGTATCTCCAGACAGGTCTGTCATTGTGAAGTGGGACTGTGGTATCTCCAGACAGGTCTGTCATTGTGAAGCTGGACTGTGGTATCTCCAGACAGGTCTGTCATAGTGAAGCGGGACTGTGGTATCTCCAGACAGGTCTGTCATTTTGAAGCTGGACTGGTATCTCCAGACAGGTCTGTCATTGTGAAGTGGGACTGTGGTATCTCCAGACAGGTCTGTCATTGTGAAGCGGGACTGTGGTATCTCCAGACAGGTCTGTCATTGTGAAGCTGGACTGTGGTATCTCCAGACAGGTCTGTCATTGTGAAGCGGGACTGTGGTATCTCCAGACAGGTCTGTCATTGTGAAGCTGGACTGGTATCTCCAGACAGGTCTGTCATAGTGAAGCTGGACTGTGGTATCTCCAGACAGGTCTGTCATTGTGAAGCGGGACTGTGGTATCTCCAGACAGGTCTGTCATTGTGAAGCTGGACTGTGGTATCTCCAGACAGGTCTGTCATTGTGAAGCGGGACTGTGGTATCTCCAGACAGGTCTGTCATTGTGAAGCGGGACTGGTATCTCCAGACAGGTCTGTCATTGTGAAGCGGGACTGTGGTATCTCCAGACAGGTCTGTCATTGTGAAGCGGGACTGTGGTATCTCCAGACAGGTCTGTCATTGTGAAGCGGGACTGTGGTATCTCCAGACAGGTCTGTCATTGTGAAGCTGGACTATGGTATCTCCAGACAGGTCTGTCATTGTGAAGCTGGACTGTGGTATCTCCAGACAGGTCTGTCATTATGAAGCGGGACTGTGGTATCTCCAGACAGGTCTGTCATTGTGAAGCGGGACTGTGGTATCTCCAGACAGGTCTGTCATAGTGAAGCGGGACTGTGGTATCTCCAGACAGGTCTGTCATTGTGAAGCGGGACTGTGGTATCTCCAGACAGGTCTGTCATTGTGAAGCTGGACTGTTATCTCCAGACAGGTCTGTCATAGTGAAGCGGGACTGTGGTATCTCCAGACAGGTCTGTCATTTTGAAGCTGGACTGGTATCTCCAGACAGGTCTGTCATTGTGAAGTGGGACTGTGGTATCTCCAGACAGGTCTGTCATTGTGAAGCGGGACTGTGGTATCTCCAGACAGGTCTGTCATTGTGAAGCGGGACTGTGGTATCTCCAGACAGGTCTGTCATTGTGAAGCGGGACTGTGGTATCTCCAGACAGGTCTGTCATTGTGAAGCGGGACTGTGGTATCTCCAGACAGGTCTGTCATTGTGAAGCGGGACTGTGGTATCTCCAGACAGGTCTGTCATTGTGAAGCGGGACTGTGGTATCTCCAGACAGGTCTGTCATAGTGAAGCGGACTGTGGTATCTCCAGACAGGTCTGTCATTGTGAAGCGGGACTGTGGTATCTCCAGACAGGTCTGTCATAGTGAAGCGGGACTGTGGTATCTCCAGACAGGTCTGTCATTGTGAAGCGGGACTGTGGTATCTCCAGACAGGTCTGTCATAGTGAAGCGGGACTGTGGTATCTCCAGACAGGTCTGTCATTGTGAAGCGGGACTGTGGTATCTCCAGACAGGTCTGTCATTGTGAAGCTGGACTGTGGTATCTCCAGACAGGTCTGTCATAGTGAAGCGGGACTGTGGTATCTCCAGACAGGTCTGTCATTGTGAAGCGGGACTGGTATCTCCAGACAGGTCTGTCATAGTGAAGCGGGACTGTGGTATCTCCAGACAGGTCTGTCATTGTGAAGCTGGACTGTGGTATCTCCAGACAGGTCTGTCATTGTGAAGCGGGACTGTGGTATCTCCAGACAGGTCTGTCATAGTGAAGCGGGACTGTGGTATCTCCAGACAGGTCTGTCATTGTGAAGCTGGACTGTGGTATCTCCAGACAGGTCTGTCATTGTGAAGCTGGACTGGTATCTCCAGACAGGTCTGTCATTGTGAAGCGGGACTGTGGTATCTCCAGACAGGTCTGTCATAGTGAAGCGGGACTGTGGTATCTCCAGACAGGTCTGTCATTGTGAAGCTGGACTGTGGTATCTCCAGACAGGTCTGTCATTGTGAAGCGGGACTGTGGTATCTCCAGACAGGTCTGTCATTGTGAAGCGGGACTGTGGTATCTCCAGACAGGTCTGTCATTGTGAAGCGGGACTGTGGTATCTCCAGACAGGTCTGTCATTGTGAAGCGGGACTGTGGTATCTCCAGACAGGTCTGTCATTGTGAAGCGGGACTGTGGTATCTCCAGACAGGTCTGTCATTGTGAAGCGGGACTGGTATCTCCAGACAGCAAATATAATGGATGTCTCGTCAAATCAAATACAAAGACCCACATTAAAGAATACATTGACAATTCAATATGAAAACCTGCGTTCAACCTACTTAGATTCGATTGAAAAAATGCAACAAGAGTAGGTTGGTCTGTATGGTAAATAGTCGCTAATTTGCACCGATTTATTTGATACCACAAATAATGTCCTAAAAAAAAATTCCTTAAAAATAGAAAATCAGAATAAACGTATTTTACTTCTATATAAACCATCGAGTACAACTTTCCAACAGTCCAAAGAACAGATATTGAAAATAGAATGTTGTCGAAAAGTCTTTCAAAATTAGCACCACGTTTCCTGTTGCTTGGTGATTTCAAGACATTGAAAACTGAAGAATATGGCAAAAACTGAAGCAGTAGAGAAAAATCCCAGAATTCAGATCTATCAACATCACACAAAGGAAGTTTTATGACCAGGTCTGTGACAAAGTATCGGTATCGGTACCAGTATCGGTGTGATATATTCGCCTTAAGGCCAGTAAATCACGGCACCGACCAGTCTAGAAAATAACTTTTATCTTATAACCACAAAAAAATTAGGCTGTAGTAATGAACATAATATTGATGACTACAGCAAACTCAGATCACAACGTAATCGAAGTTGAGACCTACATGCACACTGCTCCTGAGAGACAAAACACAAACAGCCATGAGAGTGTATTGAACAAATTAAATTTCAACAATAAATATATGAATTAAACTCCAATAATTATAACCTTACTGAAATATACTGGAAAATAGCAAGAGTAACATGGATCTGAACCAGTGTCTTTAGAGTATTAGTTCAGTGACACTAGAAGTATACTCCAGACATGTACCATTAAGAAGAAGAATGAAACCTAGGAAACAGAGATGCTCCCTCTACAGGCGAAGAGCAGAGTTTCTCAAAGGCTACAGAGTTTCAGAAGAACGGAAAGAAATACTGGACAAAGAAGTGGAAAACACTGAGCTCAAATTCAATGTAGGAGTAGGAAAAGTTAGTATAGCCCAGGAGACACAGACGAAACAAAATTACATTAATGAAATTGAATTCCAAAATACTGTTTTTCAAACGAAAAGCCCAAGGCAAAAACCGCATCTTGTATTGGGCCTTCGTTAAAGGACATGGAACTTACACTGACGACAATAAAGAAATGACTGAAATACTTTAGTCACAATACGAATATGTGCTCAGTGACCCATTTATCAAATTAAAGATTTACAGTCCAAATGAATTTTTCGGAAACCAGCTTCGAAACTCTGCCGACATGTTCATAATTTCTGCCAACCATAGTGGTACTAGGGTTATGTCTTCGAAGTCAAGTGATACTAGGGTTATGTCTTCGAAGTCAAGTGGTACTAGGGCCTAGTACCACTTGACTTCGAAGCAGCCAGTAATAGCTCTCTGCCTCAGGCTTGTTGTCGTGGAACTACTCATTCAACAGGCATTATAAGATACCACTGTCATGTGCCTTAAATATTCTGTGGAGATAAACTCTGGACACAGAAGTCATCCCACAGTCATTAACCCAAACATATGTCCCACTCCACTACGGAGGTTGTTAAGTACTCAACAAAAACTACAAGCCGCTAGCAATGACGTCAAACATTATTAAAGTGTTTGAAAGAATTTTAAGAAAGATTGTTAACATGTTGATTCACAACAACCCAGGCCAAAAATGGGTTTAGATGCGGCCGCTCGAGCCTCTTGCAAATACTGGACCAATACATAGTCTTAGATACATTGAAAAACAACCAAAATGCAGATGTAGTTTATATAGACGTTACAAAAACCTTCAGTAACTGCGAGGACGGTGTAATAACACACAAAAGGTGTACAAAAGAAATAACTCAAAAAGTGGCAGATGGACTAATAGTAACTTTCTAACAGAACCTAAAGAGTAACAGTGAATAAAGTAAAAGCGGTGGCTGCCACAGTGATAAGCAGTGGCTGCCACAGTGATAAGCGGTGGCTGCAACAGTGATAAGCGGTGGCTGCCACAGTGATAAGCGGTGGCTGCCACAGTGATAAGCGGTGGCTGCCACAGTGATAAGCGGTGGCTGCCACAGTGATAAGCAGTGGCTGCCACAGTGATAAGCAGTGGCTGCCACAGTGATAAGCAGTGGCTGCCACAGTGATAAGCAGTGGCTGCCACAGTGATAAGCAGTGGCTGCCACAGTCATAAGCAGTGGCTGCCACAGTGATAAGCGGTGCCTGCCACAGTGATAAGCGGTGGCTGCCACAGTGATAAGCAGTGGCTGCCACAGTGAAAAGCAGTGGCTGCCACAGTCATAAGCAGTGGCTGCCACAGTCATAAGCAGTGGCTGCCACAGTGATAAGCAGTGGCTGCAACAGTGATAAGCAGTGGCTGCCACAGTGATAAGCAGTGGCTGCCACAGTGATAAGCGGTGGTTGCCACAGTGATAAGCTGTGGCTGCCACAGTGATAAGCGGTGGTTGCAACAGTCATAAGCGGTGGCTGCCACAGTGATAAGCAGTGGCTGCCACAGTGATAAGCAGTGGCTGCCACAGTGATAAGCAGTGGCTGCCACAGTGATAAGCAGTGGCTGCCACAGTGATAAGCAGTGGCTGCCACAGTGATAAGCAGTGGCTGCCACAGTGATAAGCAGTGGCTGCCACAGTGATAAGCAGTGGCTGCCACAGTGATAAGCAGTGGCTGCCACAGTGATAAGCAGTGGCTGCCACAGTCATAACAGTGGCTGCCACAGTGATAAGCAGTGGCTGCCACAGTGATAAGCAGTGGCTGCCACAGTCATAAGCAGTGGCTGCCACAGTGATAAGCAGTGGCTGCCACAGTGATAAGCAGTGGCTGCCACAGTGATAAGCAGTGGCTGCCACAGTATAAGCAGTGGCTGCCACAGTGATAAGCAGTGGCTGCCACAGTGATAAGCAGTGGCTGCCACAGTGATAAGCAGTGGCTGCCACAGTGATAAGCAGTGGCTGCCACAGTGATAGCATGGCTGCCAATATAAGCAGTGGCTGCCACAGTGAAGTAAGCAGTGGCTGCCACAGTGATAAGCAGTGGCTGCCACAGTGATAAGCAGTGGCTGCCACAGTGATAAGCAGTGGCTGCCACAGTGATAAGCAGTGGCTGCCACAGTGATAAGCAGTGGCTGCCACAGTGATAAGCAGTGGCTGCCACAGTCATAAGCAGTGGCTGCCACAGTCATAAGCAGTGGCTGCCACAGTGATAAGCAGTGGCTGCCACAGTCATAAGCAGTGGCTGCCACAGTCATAAGCAGTGGCTGCCACAGTGATAAGCAGTGGCTGCCACAGTGATAAGCAGTGGCTGCCACAGTGATAAGCAGTGGCTGCCACAGTGATAAGCAGTGGCTGCCACAGTGATAAGCAGTGGCTGCCACAGTGATAAGCAGTGGCTGCCACAGTGATAAGCAGTGGCTGCCACAGTCATAAGCAGTGGCTGCCACAGTGATAAGCAGTGGCTGCCACAGTGATAAGCTGTGGCTGCCACAGTGATAAGCAGTGGCTGCCACAGTGATAAGCAGTGGCTGCCACAGTGATAAGCAGTGGCTGCCACAGTCATAAGCAGTGGCTGCCACAGTCATAAGCAGTGGCTGCCACAGTGATAAGCTGTGGCTGCCACAGTGATAAGCAGTGGCTGCCACAGTGATAAGCAGTGGCTGCCACAGTGATAAGCAGTGGCTGCCACAGTGATAAGCTGTGGCTGCCACAGTGATAAGCAGTGGCTGCCACAGTCATAAGCAGTGGCTGCCACAGTGATAAGCAGTGGCTGCCACAGTGATAAGCAGTGGCTGCCACAGTGATAAGCAGTGGCTGCCACAGTGATAAGCAGTGGCTGCCACAGTGATAAGCAGTGGCTGCCACAGTGATAAGCAGTGGCTGCCACAGTGATAAGCAGTGGCTGCCACAGTCATAAGCAGTGGCTGCCACAGTGATAAGCAGTGGCTGCCACAGTCATAAGCAGTGGCTGCCACAGTCATAAGCAGTGGCTGCCACAGTGATAAGCTGTGGCTGCCACAGTGATAAGCAGTGGCTGCCACAGTGATAAGCAGTGGCTGCCACAGTGATAAGCAGTGGCTGCCACAGTGATAAGCAGTGGCTGCCACAGTCATAAGCAGTGGCTGCCACAGTGATAAGCAGTGGCTGCCACAGTCATAAGCAGTGGCTGCCACAGTCATAAGCAGTGGCTGCCACAGTCATAAGCAGTGGCTGCCACAGTGATAAGCTGTGGCTGCCACAGTGATAAGCAGTGGCTGCCACAGTGATAAGCAGTGGCTGCCACAGTGATAAGCAGTGGCTGCCACAGTGATAAGCTGTGGCTGCCACAGTGATAAGCAGTGGCTGCCACAGTCATAAGCAGTGGCTGCCACAGTGATAAGCAGTGGCTGCCACAGTGATAAGCTGTACTCCGCAACACAATATTCCTCTCAGATTCTCTTTCTCATTTTAATTTTCATATCTGACAAAGACCGAGACATACATTATATTACGGTACCATCAATTGCAAGCGATGCTACAATTTGTATGAGAGTAGCAGCCATTGTGGGCACAGGTTTCCAGGCTGATATAACCCAGGTCAGCCAGTGAGCCACACCAAGCAACAACAACCCAGGTCAGCCAGTGAGCCACACCAAGCAACAACATCCCAGGTCAGCCACTGAGCCACACCAAGCAACAACAACCCAGGTCAGCCAGTGAGCCACACCAAGCAACAACATCCCAGGTCAGCCAGTGAGCCACACCAAGCAACAACAACCCAGGTCAGCCAGTGAGCCACACCAAGCAACATGTTCAATTAGGACAAATTTCAAGTACTCCGAAATTAAAAAAAAAATGAGGGGGAAAAAATGGACCTCAAACCACTCAATAGAGCGGAAAATTTGTGACTGATAAAGTCAGAACATTTCACATTCAGGGATCACAACAGTATCATCACAACAGTATCACCATCACAACAGTATGATCACAACAGTATCACCATCACAACAGAATCATCACGACAGTATCACCATCACAACAGTATCATCACGACAGTATCACCATCACAACAGTATCATCACAACAGTATCATCATCACAACAGTATCACCATCACAACAGTATCATCATCACAACAGTATCATCACAACAGTAGTATCATCACGACAGTATCATCACAACAGTATCATCACAACAGTATCATCATCACAACAGTATCATCACGACAGTATCATCACAACAGTATCACCATCACAACAGTATTATCATCACAACAGTATTATCATCACAACAGTATTATCATCACAACACTATCATCACAACATTATCACCATCACAACAGTATCACCATCACAACAGTATCATCACAACAGTATCATCACAACAGTATCATCACAACAGTATCATCACAACAGTATCACCATCACAACAGTATCATCATCACAACATTATCACCATCACAACAGTATCACCATCACAACAGTATCATCACATTATCACCATCACAACAGAATCATCATCACAACAGTATCACCATCACAACAGTATCATCATCACAACAGTATCACCATCACAACAGTATCATCACAACAGTATCATCACAAAAGTATCATCATCACAACGGTATCACCATCACAACAGTATCATCACAACAGTATCATCATCACAACAGTATCACCATCACAACAGTATCATCATCACAACAGTATCACCATCACAACAGTATCACCATCACAACAGTATCATCATCACAACAGTATCATCACAACAGTATCATCATCACAACAGTATCATCATCACAACAGTATCATCACAACAGTATCATCACAACAGTATCATCATCACAACAGTATCACCATCACAACAGTATCACCATCACAACAGTATCATCATCACAACAGTATCATCATCACAACAGTATCACCATCACAACAGTATCATCATCACAACAGTATCATCACAACAGTATCATCACAACAGTATCACCATCACAACAGTATCACCATCACAACAGTATCATCACAACAGTATCACCATCACAACAGTATCACCATCACAACAGTATCACCATCACAACAGTATCACCATCACAACAGTATCACCATCACAACAATATCACCATCACAACAGTATCATCATCACAACAGTATCACCATCACAACAGTATCATCACAACAGTATCACCATCACAACAGTATCACCATCACAACAGTATCACCATCACAACAGTATCACCATCACAACATTATCATCATCACAACAGTATCATCATCACAACAGTATCATCATCACAACAGTATCACCATCACAACAGTAAAGAATAAGATACGCTGGATAACTTAAACCTTCAAAACAAGAGATACTAAGCCAGTTATTCGACGTCACTTGCACTTTCTAGACAGCAACAAAGCTCTATACTAATAGCCTTTCAAGGCCGACAAAAATTCTTATCAGGAAAATGTACAGAGAACCTTCACTGACCATATAAATTCAATAAAGCAGCTAAATTATTAGGGGAGCTTAACGTCCCTTGAACTGTAGCTCTTCGAACGTAGGCGAGAATGATACATCATATACACCAAAAAAATTCTGGAGGAATTAGTCCCACACCTGCACACCAAAAGCAATTCTTACGAAGCAAGAAGCTTCGTAGACCCCTTTGAAGATATACCTTTGAAGAGTTTCAAGAGTTTCTCTACTCTCTGAGCCCGGCCATGGACCAGGCTCGTCTGGTGACGAGCCTGGGTGCGAGTAGCATACCAATACGCCTAAAGCAACCAAGAATTTTCAACAACCTGTTTTTATACACAAGGGAAATTACCAGCATTCCTCAAGTTGTCTTTAAGAGGGAACTTGATCAACCTGGCTGAGGTACATACGTTGGACTGCGTGCGGTTAACACAAGCGGTCTGGCTAATCAGGTATGGGGGCGCTGACCCCACGGGATAAGAATTTATAACCCTGATTTTTAAAGGGGTGGACCGGTAAGCCAGCGGAAGGCCTCGGTCAGATGACCAAAAGCTTCAGCGGTGGGTCATCATATGACTGAGACCCGCGTCAGGAAACACTTGTCCTGTTTCCTGACGAGCCTTATCTAACGTGACCCCGGAATCTTCTTGAGGAAATATATTTAGCTTGTGAATGTAGGTGGGTGAATTACAGAAAGATCTTGCAACGACATGTTACCTTGCTCACTCCAAGCTGAGACTCTGGCAGACAATATAGAGCTGCTCATCAAGGTTCAACATGAAACACTATACTTAGCAGTGTGCTGTGAACCATCACACCACCACTTGTAGCAACACAAGAGTCAACACTTGCAGTACTTTCCACATTTACAAGATCATTTGCACTAGAAACACTTTACAAAGTGTTGCGAAAATCCGCTCAGCAAATCTGGGATGTGTTACCCTGATATTCAAAGTTTGGTGCTCACTTTTACTTTGTAAATGTTGTAAGTGACTTTGACACGAGGCTCTCGTCACTAAGCAACACACCAAGTCTCAGAGCGGATATACTTTCCTTCTAAAACGTGATCAATCAACCCAAAAATAAATATCTTTATTTTGCGAAGACGATTGTAGAAAGAGACTGAGACAACGTAAATCTACTCTTGCAGCATCAACTTGTCTTAAGACCAAGTATTGATCGCAGGTAATGCAGGGAAATTTCGAGGCGAAGTCAAGACGCACAACTCTGAACAAACTTTCTTCCGAATTTCAGGAAGTTGACGAAAAAACTACGGCAAAGAATCCCTACCAAGACTTAAATACGAAATACTACTACTAATACTATTACTATTACTACTACTACTATTACTACTACTACTACCACTACTACTACTATTACTATTACTACTACTATTATTACTACTACTACTACTATTACCACTACTACTACTATTACTACTACTACTACCATTACTACTACTACTATTACTACAACTATTACAACTACTACTATTACAACTACTACTACATTACTACTACTACTATTACTACTATTATTACTACTACTATTACTACTACTACTACTATTACTACTATTACTACTATTACTACTACTACTATTACTACTATTACTACTATTACTACTACTACTATTACTACTACTACTACTACTAATAATAATAATAATAAAAACAATAATAATATAACTGAGTATTATACAGTATTTATTGTCTCGTTACAGTAAACACAGGTGATGGAGGCAGCTGGTGGGCCAGGTGAGGGAGGAAGGAGGGCGGGCCAGGTAAGAGGGGCAGCAGGGTGGGCCAGGTGAGGGAGGAAGCAGCGTGGGCAAGGTGAGGGAGGCAGCAGGGTGGGCCACGTGAGAGAGGCAGCAGGGTGCGCCAGGTGAGGGAGGCAGCAGGGTGGGCCAGGTGAGGAAGGCAGTAGTGTGGGCCAGGTGAGGGAGGCAGCAGGGTGGGCCAGGTGAGGGAGGCAGCAGAGTTGGTCGGGCTAGGGAGGCAGCAGGGTGGGCCCGGTGACAGAGGCAGCTGGATGAGCCAGGTTAGTGAGGCAGCTATGTGGGCCGGGTGAGGAAGACAGCAGGGTGGGCCGAGTGAGGGAGGCAGCAGTGTGAGCCAGGTGAGAGAGGCAGATGGGTGGGCCAGGTGAGGGAGGCAGATGGGTGGGCCAGGTGAGGAAGGCAGATGGGTGGGCCAGGTGAGGGAGGCAGATGGGTGGGCCAGGTGAGGGAGGCAGATGGGTGGGCCAGGTGAGGGAGGCAGATGGGTGGGCCAGGTGAGGGAAGCAGCAGGGTGGGCCAGGCGAAGGAGGCAGCAAGGTGGGCTAGGTGAGGAGGCAGCTGAATGGACCAGGTGAGGAGGCAGCAGGGTGGGCCAGGTGAGGGAGGCAGCTGGTGGGCCAGGTGAGGGAGGCAGATATGTGGGCCGGGTGAGGAAGACAGCAGGGTGGGCCGAGTGAGGGAGGCAGCAGGGTGAGCCAGGTGAGGGAGGCAGATGGGTGGGCCAGGTAAGGGAGGCAGATGGGTGGGCCAGGTGAGGGAGGCAGATGGGTGGGCCAGGTGAGGGAGGCAGATGGGTGGGCCAGGTGAGGGAGGCAGATGGGTGGGCCAGGTGAGGGAAGCAGCAGGGTGGGCCAGGCGAAGGAGGCAGCAAGGTGGGCCAGGTGAGGGAGGCAGCTGATTGGACCAGGTGAGGGAGGCAGCAGGGTGGGCCAGGTGAGGGAGGCAGCTGGTGGGCCAGGTGAGGGAGGCAGCTGGTTGGACTAGGTGACGGAGGCAGCAGGGAGGGCCAGGTGAGGGAGGCACGTAGTGGGCGAGGTGAGGGAGGCAGCTGGTTGGACCAGGTGAGGGAGGCAGCAAGGGGGTCCAGGTGAGAGGGGCAGCAGGGTGGGTCAGGTGAGGGAGGAAGCAGGGTGGGCCAGGTGAGGGAGGCAGCTGGTGGGCTAGGTGAGGGAGGTAGCAGGGTGGGCCAGGTGAGGGAGGCAGCCGGTGAGGGAGGTAGCAGGGTGGGAAAGGTGAGGGCGGCAGCAGGGTGAACCAGGTGAGGGAGGCAGCAGGGAGGGACGGGTGATGGAGGAAGGAAGGTGGGCCAGGTAAGGGAGGCAGCAGGGTGGGCCAGGTGAGGGAGGCAGCAGGGTGGGCCAGGTGAGGGAGGCAGCTGGTGGGCCAGCTGAGGGAGGCACCTGGTGGGCCAGGTGAGGGAGGCAGCAGGGCGAGCCAGGTGAGGGAGGCACCTGGTGGGCCAGGTGAGGGAGGCAGCTGGTGGACCAGGTGAGGAGGCTGCAGGGTGGGCCAGGTGAGGGAGGCAGCTGGTGAGCCAGGTGAGGGAGGCAGCAGGGTGGGCCAGGTGAGGGAGGCAGCTTGTGGGCCAGGTGAGGGAGGCAGCTGGGTGGGCCAGGTAAGGGAGGCAGCAGGGTGGGCCAGGTGAGGGAGGCACCAGGGTGGGTCAGGTGAGGGAGGCAGCAGGGTGGGCCAGGTGAGGGAGGCAGCAGGGTGGGCCAGGTGAGGGAGGCAGCAGGGTGGGCCAGGTGAGGGAGGCAGCTGGTGGGCCAGCTGAGGGAGGCACCTAATGGGCCAGGTGAGGGAGGCAGCAGGGCGAGCCAGGTGAGGGAGGCAGCTGGTGGGCCAGGTGAGGGAGGCAGCTGGTGGACCAGGTGAGGGAGGCTGCAGGGTGGGCCAGGTGAGGGAGGCAGCCATGAGCCAGGTGAGGGAGGCAGCAGGGTGGGCCAGGTGAAGGAGGCAGCTGGTGGGCCAGGTGATGGAGGCAGCTGGGTGGGCCAGGTAAGGGAGGCAGCAGGGTGGGCCAGATGAGGGAGGCACCAGGGTGGGTCAGGAGAGGGAGGCAGCAGGGTGGGCCAGGTGAGGGAGGCCGCAGGGTGGGCCAGGTGAGGGAGGCAGCAGGGTGGGCCAGTTGAGGGAGGCAGCTGGTGGGCCAGGTGAGGGAGGCACCTGGTGGGCCAGGTGAGGGAGGCAGCTGGTGGGCCAGGTGAGGGAGGCTGCAGGGTGGGCCAGGTGAGGGAGGCAGCAGGGTGGGCCAGGTGAGGAGGCAGCTGGTGAGCCAGGTGAGGAGGCAGATATGTGGGCCGGGTGAGGAAGACAGCAGGGTGGGCCGAGTGAGGGAGGCAGCAGGGGAGCCAGGTGAGGAG
>WNWK01013069.1:0-56849 GCA_009830355.1 Cherax destructor | reverse complement strand
CCACATTATTTTCTATTAAATATTTGCTAATGTTTATGGCTTTGTGGGTTTGTCTGTTGTTGTCTTTCTATAAGAGTCACTATGAAAGCAGAACAGGTTTATTTATTCACAGGAGCAGGATTTAGTTTATATGGCTTTCCCAAAAACATTTATATTGGTGGCACTACTCCCAGTGTGGCCCCCAAAAATCCATATATAGGATGGAATTTTTTGTTTTTATTTTTCATAGTGATTTCAAAAACATTAATTTCAAAGCATAAGTCCCCATACCCGCCTCCTGACGAGGCGAGTGTGGGGAGAAGAATTTGGAAACCGTCGGAAGAACTACTAAAAAAAAAAAAAAATCATTAACCTTTCAACATTTATAACTTATGAGAAGCAAAGTTCACACAATACCGCGTTAGTTTGCTAGTTTTTAAAAACAAAATTGGCAAAATTATAATAACACAAAAATTCAAACCCACTCCTTAGTAGGATACATGTGTGTTGAAAGTCTGAGTCTGATCTGGAGAGACTTTTCTCAAATTATTGCACAGAAACTAAATTCTTAAGTTAATTTATAAAATTAACAAAAGGACACCCGCCCATCCCAATAGCTCCATGAACCTTTCCCTAGATATCGTTAATTAGCATGGAAAATTTGAAACCGATCGGATAAGACTTTCTAAAGTTTTAAACGATAACCTTGAAGGAAGAATAACACATTATACGTGAGTACATGACGGACCTACAATAAAGCAGTAAGAAAAAAATAAGATTCTAGGATTCACTGAAATCACTAAACATAAAAATGTTATCAAATCTTTTTATATTTTTTGCATAACTGTAGAGAATATGAAACAATACAAACGTTGCGAAGCCCTTAGATACCATTTGCTTGATGCTGCTTAGTGTGGGAGCCGGTTACGAACTCTGACACAGTTTTTAATTTTATCTTCTTTCTAGATTTTCATTTAGAACTCCAGACCATCTGGTCAGATCGGCTTCAGATTTGCAATTCTGGTAAATTATAGCTACGGGAAGATTCATGCAACTTTTAAGAATGACAGGTGGCCATTTGTCAATTTTATTAATGAATTCCTGATTTTAGTGTGTGAGCAATAGCTTGACACAGCTCTTCTGATCAGCCTCTAAACCTTCATCACTTATATAAACTATTTTGAAGAATATTCAGATTGTTATTGTAGTGTGTTGTGCCAATTTCCCATTTTTTGTAAAAGGTTCTCTATTAATAACATGAGGATGCCTCGTCTGAATACCTTGAATATTGAATGACTGATGCGTATTATAAAAATAATCATTTCTTTTAAGACTAGGATGTGTTTGTGAAAATTTGCCAATTTACTGATATAGTTATTAAATATGGAATTGTTGGACTCCGTGTGATAAGTGGAAAATGTCTATACTGATCAGCATCAAACGTTTAGCGATACTAGGTTTTGCTGAAGGGCAGACTAACTTCGTTATTAGGGTGTTAGTTTTTAATCTGACTGTAGGCCGACTGGCCCATGCTAGGCAGGTCTTTCTCAAACCCAACCATTGTCTTTCACATTTTTGTTCAGTCTTGGACTATGTAGGTGTCAATTTGCCAGTTTTTTTTTTTTGAGATAAGTTGAGAATGCAGCTTCTGATCAACTTCAGACTAAAGTGCTTCTGTATTTTACTCAGAAGATGGTTCTGACTTAATTAGTGGTGGACCTGACTTAATTGAGTGGTGGACCTGACTTAACTCAGTGGTGGACCTGACTTAACTCAGTGGTGGACCTGACTTAACTCAGTGAAGACGTGTCTTGTGTGCTCTCTGTCAATCTGAAGAAGATGTCCTCTCTTGAGCTACTCTACCAGCAGCTGAAGGAAGAACTGAGGGTAGCTAAGCTTGAGATACAGCGACTGACTGAGGAAAACAAGAGGATTCGTAGTAATCCTCCTGTTGAGAATCCTCAAGCCAGGAAAGGAACCTGGACAGTGGCTAAAACGCATGGGACAAAGTTAAGGCTCAAGAGGACGGGTGGAGAGGTAGAAACAACGAAGACCCAGGAGAATGTTGTGGAAACATCGAACCCATTCTCCGTGCTACCCGATGAATGTGAGTCGACTTCTGGGAGCGTCACGACGAAAGACACAAAGGAAGGTAAAAACATTGTTGTTGTTGGGGACAGTCAGGTTAGGTACATGGATAGGGCTTTCTGTTTGATTGATAGGAGTAGGAGACAGAGGGTTTGCTTTCCTGGGGCTGGGATGGAGGATATTGTTAGCCGTCTGGACGACATCATGAGAGGTAATGGGAGCAATCCTATTATCTGTCTCAGTGCTGGAGGCAACGATGTTGGCAGACGTAGGAGTGAGGACCTGACTAGCAGGTTTAGGTCAGCAATAGACATAATTAGGAAGAAGGGTGGGAACCCTGTCATATGTGGTATTTTGCCAAGGAGAGGAGTTGAAATGAATGGCTGTCCAGGGCAATTGGTGTCAATTGCTGGCTGGACAAATACTGTAAGGAAAATTCAGTAACATTCATTGACAACTGGGACCTCTTCTATGGCATAAATGACATGTATGCCAGGGATGGGGTTCACTTATCCAGGTCTGGGGTGGGGGCACTGGCAACTGCAGTGGAGGGAGCTGTTAGGGCTTTAAACTAGAAATAGTTAGTGGTATGGGTTTTGGGGGAAAACAGAGAAGTCCCAGTGTAGTAATATTATAAGTTGTAGGAGAACTAGTAATAGGCAGAATAAGGTGGATAGTGGAAAGCTAGTGACACTAGATGACAAGGACAGTAATAGGTATAGTGGAAAAACAGAGATGAGCAGGAAGGGTAAAGAGAAAGGAGGGTCTCTAAATATATATTACACCAATAGTCGTAGTGCTAGGAATAAGATGGACGAGTTGAGATTAGTTGCAAGTACGGGTAATATTGATGTTTTTGCAATAACTGAGACATGGTTTAATATGAAAAATCGGGACTTGCCTGCCGAATGTCACATTCAGGGTTTTAAATTGTTCCAAGTAGACAGAAGTATCGGGAAAGGGGTGGGGTGGCACTCTATGTCCGTGATCATTTAAATTGTTGCATAAAAACGGGTATAAAGTCTGAATTAACACATACAGAGTCTGTCTGGATAGAATTTTCAGAGGGTGTGAAAAATTGATTTTAGGCGTGATTTACCGTCCTCCAAACTTAGATAGGGAACAAGGGAGACTACTTTGGGAGGAAATTGTTAAGGCCACAAGACACGATAACGTAGTAATTCTAGGGGACTTTAACTTTAGTCAGATTGATTGGAATTTCATGACAGGGAATTTAGAATCTAACGACTTTTTAGAAGTAGTTCAGGATTGCTTTTTGAAGCAGTTTGTAACAGAACCTACAAGGGGAAATAACCTACTTGACTTGGTTCTGGCAAGCAAGGAAACCCTTGTTAATAATTTAGAAATTACAGAGGAACTCGGCTCAAGCGACCACAAGTCAATTACCTTTAGCATTGAATGGATGTATGATAGTAGGGATAATTCAGTAATGGTCCCAGATTTTCGCTTAGCAGATTATAATGGACTTAGAGAACACTTATCAACTGTGGACTGGGGTGAAGAAGAGAGGTATCAATATGACAGTTTCCTTAACACTATACAGGCTGCCCAAAGAACATTTATCCCGTATAAAGAAATTAGATCAAGTAGAAATGACCCAAAATGGATGAATAATAGGCTCAAATATCTTTTAGGGCAGAAGAAAGGAATTTATAGGCGCATAAAAAGAGGTGAGGATCATCTTATAAATCAGTATACTGACATTAAGAGGGACGTTAAAAAGGGAATAAGAAAAGCTAAACGGGACTATGAAATTAAAGTTGCTAGGGATTCAAAAACTAACCCAAAAAGTTTTTCCAGGTTTATAGAACAAAAGTTAGGGATAAGATAGGTCCCCTTAAAAATAACTTTGGGCATCTTACTGACAAGGAGAACGATATGTGCTCTATTTTTAATAATTATTTTCTCTCAGTTTTCACACAGGAAGACATTAATAATATCCCAGTAATTAATTTTTACAGAGGCCCAGAAGAAGATAAATTATGTAATATCACAGTCACTAGCGAAATGATTATGAAACAGCTGGACCGACTGAAACAAAATAAATCGCCGGGTCCTGATGAGCTTTTGCAAGGGTTCTTAAGGAATGCAAAATGGAACTCTGTGAACCAATATCTAACATTTTTAATTTATCTCTTCAAACAGGTGTAGTGTCTGATATGTGGAAGATGGCTAATGTAATTCCTATTTTTAAAGTAGGGGACAAGTCACTACCGTCAAACTACCGCCCAATAAGCCTGACCTCAATTGTAGGCAAATTACTAGAGTCAATTATAGCTGATATTATTAGAAGCCATCTAGATAACCATAATTTGATTAATGATACCCAGCATGGATTCACGAGGGGCCGTTCCTGCCTATCTAATTTATTAACCTTCTTCAGTAAAGCTTTTGAGGCTGTTGATCACGATAAAGAATTCGATATTGTTTATTTAGACTTTAGTAAGGCTTTTGATAGAGTACCGCACCAGAGACTGTTAAAGAAAGTGGCAGCTCATGGCATTGGGGGAAAAGTGCTGTCATGGATCGAGTCATGGCTCACCAATAGGAAGCAGAGAGTGTGCATAAATGGGGTTAAATCCGAATGGGGACTTGTAACAAGTGGTGTTCCACAGGGATCAGTCTTAGGCCCATTGTTATTTATAATATATATCAATGACCTTGATGAGGGAATTACTAGTGATATGAGCAAATTCGCCGACGACACGAAGATAGGTAGGATAATTGATTCAAACATAGATGTCATAGAACTTCAGGAAGATTTAGACAAACTTAATTCGTGGTCAGAAAAGTGGCAGATGCAGTTCAATGTAGATAAATGCAAGGTTCTGAAGCTCGGGAGTGTCCATAACCCAAGCACTTATAAGTTAAATAACGTAGAACTTAGCCATACAGATTGCGAGAAGGACTTGGGGGTGATGGTAAGCAGCAACCTTAAACCAAGACAGCAATGCCTAAGCGTACGTAATAAGGCAAATAGATTACTGGGATTTATATCAAGAAGTGTTAGCAACAGAAGTCCAGAGGTTATATTACAGCTTTATACATCATTAGTAAGGCCTCACCTAGATTACGCAGCTCAGTTCTGGTCTCCATATTACAGAATGGACATAAATTCGTTAGAAAACATTCAGCGTAGAATGACTAAATTAATACATAGCATTAGAAATCTTCCTTACGAAGAAAGATTGAAGACCCTAAAATTACATTCACTTGTAAGACGTAGAATGAGGGAGACATGATCGAGGTATACAAGTGGAAAATGGGTATTAATAAAGGGGATATAAATAAGGTCTTGAGGATATCTCTCCAAGAGAGAACCCGCAATAATGGATTCAAGTTAGATAAGTTTAGATTTAGAAAGGATATAGGAAAGTATTGGTTTGGAAATAGGGTAGTTGATGAGTGGAACAGTCTGCCTAGTAGGGTTATTGAAGCTAGGACCTTGGGTAGTTTCAAATTTAGGTTGGATAAATTCATGAGTGAGAGGGGTTGGATTTGAGTGGGACTCGCGCATGAGTGGGTAGAATTGTCAAAGATTATTTCTTGGGTAGCATTGAAAATTGGGTTGAGCAAATATTCTGTTAGTGGGACGGATTGTGAAGGACCTGCCTAGTATGGGCCAACAGGCCTGCTGCAGTGTTCCTCCTTTCTTATGTTCTTATTTTTGTTGGGTCGTGTAAGTTCTGATTTGTATATTTTATTAAACAAACAGGGATACTGGTTAACTTTAAACTTACAAAATTGGTGTATCTTATTTAGTGATAAGTTTACATTGATTTTGGGTTGTGTAAGCGCCAATTTGCCAGTTTTATTGAAGAAACTGGGATATTTGTTTTCATGCAAGAACTTTTGAATGCTTCCTTTAATCAGCTTCAAATCCTCAATAATACAGCAGTGAGGTACAGGAGGCTGAGTCGTTGAGATACAAGTGATACCATTCTCAGATCGCGCAGTGACTGAAACAAGTCTAGTTATTATTATATTCCTTGGGAAGCTATGAACCCATAGATGTCATGCAGTGCCTGAGGAGCAGAAGAATATTAAGTTTAATCGAAGTAAGGGTAGGGTAGCTCCAATTCCTTGAATCAAGAGCCTTTCACCATGACAGGTATAGAAGAAAAACATTCGGTGCAGAGCAAATTTTAAATATAGAGGACTTTTCACTCCAAGTTGCGCCCCTCAACGCTGCCTAACTTGACTAACAACCTCAATTTAAATCTCCTTCCTACTCAGCCTTCAGGCATCTTGTCAATGCTTTCACCAGGCGACCACCAGTCTTGCCTGCCTCCATTCCTATCTTTGGATAACCCCTCAAGGGAGGTTCCTTGACGCTGGTGAGGGGCTCTTGATCTAGGGAATTAGATCTGTGCTCCAATTCCCTGAATTAAGCCTGAATACCTTCCACATCCCCCCCCCACAGGCGCTGCATAATCCTACGGGTTTAGCGCTCCCCCTTTATTATAATAATAATAATAATCCTATCTTTGGATGGTCTGACGGGAGACTCCCTATTGAAGATATTAGTGTCCTCTTCGGGATTATGGCCTGTCATTACAATATTTTCTGGAGACTAAACCTAGAACAATGGAGTTGTCTGTGTTCCCTGTATGTTTGTTTATACTTCTGAACACTTGTTTACAGAATTACGAACATAATTATCCACATTTATAAAATATATATTAATATCTTGCTATAGTTATAATGCAGTTGCAAATAACAAAATGAAGTCATCTTAAAGAATGGACAAAAAAGCCAGTAGGTCTGTGTCAGATGATCAAACGATCCCCTTCTGGCACAATTGTCATGGAATTGCTGTTGTCTTGATCCACGCTATCTGCCACAGTCAGGCTGCGGCCCTTTGAGTGAGCTTTCGAGGAAACCTGACAGTGTGCTCATTGTACCTCCCTCCAGATTGGATTTTCGGCGGATATACTTTTATTGACCTAATCTGTAAGTTACTCTACCTATTCTTCATCCTGGTTGACTTTAATGCCCACCACCCTAAGTGGGATGTGGGTTGCTTTGTCCTAGACATGGGGAGTGGGGAGATAATGTTTTTTATGGGGGCACCTTGCTTACACATTTGGCTGTTAGCATCCTAAATGATGGGTCCCTGGCCTTTCGTAATATTCACACGAACGCCTTCTGGCCATAAACCTCTCTTTATCAGTTCTGTGTGTCTGGGCTTCAGATAGTCTATTCTTCCTTACATGGTAGTGATCGTTTTTTCTCTCCTCCAGGAGTCGGCAGGATCCTCCCATTCAGTTTATCCTCCATGGTGGAGCTGGAGGGGCAGACCGGTTACTCTTTACAGCTCGGACATAGATCTCCTGTGTCCTTAATGATTTCTGTGATGTACAGGGGGATTATGACTATTATTCTTTGGTCATGCCATTGGTGAAATAACGACAGTGAGAAATATTAACAGATTGTGCGTATGGCCTATCATCGCCTCAGGGACCACTATATGTCAAACCCTGGATCTCCATCATGAATAAATGGGCCTGCACCACCAGTTTTGGGTTCAGCATACACCTGGCAACCCAATTAAAGTTGTGGTCTATGCAGTAGAGGGAGGAAGATCATTGCTCATCCTCTCATTTCGTGTTCAGATTCAGGCTGCTCTCATGGACTGTATTCTCGATGTGTCTGAGGTCAGAGAGGTTCGGTTCTCTCCCTGTCCTTATATGGTGACTGATGTACAACTTTACAAACTGTAAAGAGGGACCCCTAAGTATAGAGCTACAGTATTTTCTGACGGGTCAAAGAGCGAAGGTGGTGTTGGCTTTGTTGCGACTGTCTCTAATTTTCTGCATAATCTCCAAATGAGTCCCCTGTGAGCTCCATGCAGTCTTCGCTGCTCTCGTCCTGATAGTTGACTAAGGCGGTCCTTGGATTGTTGTCTTATCTGATTCCCAGTGTGCTGTTTGCCATGACCCAGAATGCTTCGCCTACCTTGTGGTTCAAATGATCCAATATGGGTTAGCTTGTTTTATATTGGTACTCGGACCATGTTGGTGTTCCCAGGGAAATTAACAGAGAGCTACTGAGATGAAGATTGCCATTTCGAACCTCACAGTGACTTCGTAAGCCTTATACATAGATATGTCCCTGAGAACTGGCGGGCCGGTGAGGCTGTATAGACTAGAAGTTATAGTGTTCGGCAGGACTTGGGTGTTTGGTCCCTCTTCCTTCAACAGTGATTGTTATTTTGAGATGATTCTGTCGACTGAGGATCGGGCACACACATCTCACTCATAGCCACCGGCCACCTATTTACAGGTGGGTACGGGTGGCTGTGTAGTTTGTGGCGTGCGGCTGATTGTGGAATACATTTTAACTAATTGCCCAAGACTTAGGCCCTTTTTTCTTACTTCGTTGTTTTTAGAATTACCAGGGTGACTGTAGGACTCTGGGAAAACTTTCAGGAGAATCTTCTGACATTGATAATTTAACGGAATTTTTAACTGATACTTGCTATTGTAACTGGTATGATAGTATCAATATGTGTTGTGTATTTTATTCATTCTGGTAGTTTTTATTGTTAATTTTACATTGTGTTGCATTTATTTATTTCCAAAAGCTCTGAATAATTCAAGATTCATAAATACCTACTTCTCGGTAGAGTGAAGTGTAGTTTATAATTTTCTTATGCCTTTTCAAAATTATTTAGGTATCCTCTCTTGAAATAAGCAGAGGACCCACCGTAAAACTCAATAATGCTTTGATGTATATCTCATAAGGAAATGGCAACCCAGAACCTAGATTTACTTTTGAAATAATGAACATATTACTGACAGGAGCGCGAAGTTGTTCTACAAGGAGGAGATCACTGACGACAACGGTGTGGCTGGCTACCGTTACTGGGGCACCAACGAAACCTTCGCTAATGAGAGTGTTGTCCCAGGCAACGAGTGTTACTGCGTCAAAGGCACTTGTGCCCCCACAGGTGAGATTTATATACCTGCCACAGCCATAGGTGAGACACTAGACATGCTCATCCACAGGTGAAAAAAAGTATACTGACCCGCTGTGTGTGTCGGACTCAAGCGTAGCGTTCACATCTGTGCTAAAACAGTTCTCTATATAAATCACAGTGACTATCAGTGTTTTATAAAGCAACATAAAGGGAAGTAATGCCCAGCGCTCAGGGCCAGACAGAAAGTTTTCAAACTGCCGATCATTTGTAATCAATGAAAACATTAATAAAATCGTTTAGCAAATCATTTTTGTAGTTATATACAAATCTGTAAAAGGAGTGAAATGGCGTAAACTGAGTAAAATAGCACTCAGCGGGAGTTACACCTTTAGAACTTTAAAATAAAAGGGTATACAGTAATAGAGTAACGAGAGGTGAGGGGAAGCAGGGAGATCTGTGCTTCCCAGAGGTCTGCCCTGGTGTCCACATAGCAGCCGTTAAGAAATACCACCGTAGAACCTTTTAACAGTGAAGTAACCTATGGTACACAAACCTCTGTCTATTATATACGGTCTCTTACAACTGAATGACCGGGCTTCGATTCCGGCACGAGTGGAAATGTTGGGCATAATTTCCCTACACCTGTTGCCCCGTTTTCACCCAACCGTATGAAGATACCTGACTGTTAACCGACGCCTGTGGGTTGCATCCCAGGAAGAGTCTTAGTGTATTACATAGGACTGAGCTTTGAAATGAGCTGAGGTAGCACAACGGTTCTTAACTTATAAGTTCAACTGTATAAAAAGAACTCTTTCCTCTCAAGGCCTTCTGAACGCTGAGTCGTGTCGCATGGGCTCCCCAGCGTTCATTTCCTTCCCTCACTTCTTGAACGCTGACCCTTTCCTACTGGACGGTGTGGAGGGCATGACGCCTCCTGAAGAGGAAATACACGCCTTCGTTATAGACATCATACCGGTGAGAACGTTTTTCATAGTCACAAGAGGCTTCCTAGCAATGTTTAGTAGTGACAACAGCCTCTCTAGCAATGTTTAGTAGTGACAACAGCCTCTCTAACAATGTTTAGTAGTGACAACAGCCTCTCTAGCAATGTTTAGTAGTGACAACAGCATCTCTAGCAATGTTTAGTAGTGACAACAGCCTCTCTAGCAATGTTTAGTAGTGACAACAGCCTCTCTAACAATGTTTAGTAGTGCCAACAGCCTCTCTAACAATGTTTAGTAGTGACAACAGCCTCTCTAACAATGTTTAGTAGTGACAACAGCCTCTCTAACAATGTTTAGTAGTGACAACAGCCTCTCTAACAATGTTTAGTAGTGACAACAGCCTCTCTAGCAATGTTTAGTAGTGACAACAGCCTCTCTAGCAATGTTTAGTAGTGACAAAAGCCTCTCTAACAATGTTTAGTAGTGACAACAGCCTTTCTAACAATGTTTAGTAGTGACAACAGCCTCTCTAGCAATGTTTAGTAGTGACAACGGCCTCTCTAACAATGTTTAGTAGTGACAACAGCCTCTCTAACAATGTTTAGAAGTGACAACAGCCTCTCTAGCAATGTTTAGTAGTGACAACAGCCTCTCTAACAATGTTTAGTAGTGACAACAGCCTCTCTAGCAATGTTTAGAAGTGACAACAGCCTCTCTAGCAATGTTTACTAGTGACAACAGCCTCTCTAACAATGTTTAGTAGTGACAACAGCCTCTCTAGCAATGTTTAGTAGTGACAACATAGTGGCAACAGCCTCTCTAACAATGTTTAGTAGTGACAACAGCCTCTCTAGCAATGTTTAGTAGTGACAACAGCCTCTCTAGCAATGTTTAGTAGTGACAACAACCTCTCTAGCAATGTTTAGTAGTGACAACAGCCTCTCTAGCAATGTTTAGTAGTGACAACAGCCTCTCTAGTAATGTTTAATAGTGACAACATAGTGGCAACAGCCTCTCTAACAATGTTTAGTAGTGACAACAGCCTCTCTAGCAATGTTTAGTAGTGACAACAGCCTCTCTAACAATGTTTAGTAGTGACAACAGCCTCTCTAACAATGTTTAGTAGTGACAACAGCCTCTCTAGCAATGTTTAGTAGTGACAACATAGTGGCAACAGCCTCTCTAACAATGTTTAGTAGTGACAACAGCCTCTCTAACAATGTTTAGTAGTGACAACAGCCTCTCTAGCAATGTTTAGTAGTGACAACATAGTGGCAACAGCCTCTCTAACAATGTTTAGTAGTGACAACAGCCTCTCTAGCAATGTTTAGTAGTGACAACAGCCTCTCTAGCAATGTTTAGTAGTGACAACAGCCTCTCTAGCAATGCTTAGTAGTGACAACAGCCCCTCTAGCAATGTTTAGTAGTGACAACTGCCTCTCTAGCAATGTTTAGTAGTGACAACAGCCTCTCTAGCAATGTTTAGTAGTGACAACATAGTGGCAACAGCCTCTCTAACAATGTTTAGTAGTGACAACAGCCTCTCTAGCAATGTTTAGTAGTGACAACAGCCTCTCTAGCAATGTTTAGTAGTGACAACAGCCTCTCTAGCAATGTTTAGTAGTGACAACAGCCTCTCTAGCAATGTTTAGTAGTGACAACAGCCTCTCTAGCAATGTTTAGTAGTGACAACAGCTCTCTAGCAATGTTTAGTAGTGACAACAGCCTCTCTAGCAATGTTTAGTAGTGACAACAGCCTCTCTAGCAATGTTTAGTAGTGACAACAGCCTCTCTAACAATGTTTAGTAGTGACAACAGCCTCTCTAGCAATGTTTAGTAGTGACAACATAGTGGCAACAGCCTCTCTAACAATGTTTAGTAGTGACAACAGCCTCTCTAGCAATGTTTAGTAGTGACAACAGCCTCTCTAGCAATGTTTAGTAGTGACAACAGCCTCTCTAGCAATGTTTAGTAGTGACAACAGCCTCTCTAACAATGTTTAGTAGTGACAACAGCCTCTCTAGCAATGTTTAGTAGTGACAACAGCCTCTCTAGCAATGTTTAGTAGTGACAACAGCCTCTCTAGCAATGTTTAGTAGTGACAACAGCCTCTCGTTCTATACTGGTGTTGTGTTTGCGGAAACGCTAAACCAGTACATAGCTCATACGTCGGTAATTGCGTTTTGGTTTCTGACCAGTCAAACTGTTGGTGATCCTTTGTACTGAGGACGTCAGACCTCTGGTTCATACCGTTTAAAAGTGCTGTATGTCATACCAGTAAAGGTATCTTGATCTTGTATCATTAATGACATCGCTACCTAAGGGGAAAAAAAACAGAGCTATGTATAAGTCCGGAAAGAAAACTTTAGACGACGTTTCGCTCTCTGACCCAAATCCAACTTGCCCAACATTCACCACCTGACTCTCCATATGCTCATATACTCTTTACTCAGGTAGATCTGTTTGTGACTTGATAAAGCCCACTGTGTGGGCGAAACGTAGTCAATAAAGGATCGCATTATGCTGCATTTGTGTTTATTTTTCCATTATCAGATAACTAGACGCTTAATAATTGATGGTCGTGGATGGAGCGAAGCGTAGTCTAGTGTGTCATTTCAGAATTTTGGGTAAGTTATGAGTCTCTTTCATATGTCAGTATCTTATTTCATGGCAGTAAAATTCTCAATGTTCAGTGCTAGGATGAACGTCCTGACTGTGCTAAACTGTTCAGACTACAAGAGGCTGTTCTAAACTGTTCACTCCACATTAGGCTGTTCTAAACTGTTCACCCCACATTAGGCTGTTCTAAACTGTTCACTCCACATTAGGCTGTTCTAAACTGTTCACCCCATATTAGGCTGTGCTAAACTGTTCACCCCACATTAGGCTGTGCTAAACTGTTCACCCCACAATAGGCTGTTCTATAAACTTTAACTCCACCGGAGCCTCTGCCAAGGTTGTCACCCCACAAGAAATTACTTCACAGTGTCATCTCACAGTAGCGTTGTTCTAACCCATTATCACCCCACAGGAGATTGGAATCCCCATGTCAGTGTCGGCCAGGATGCAGATCAACATGCATGTAGTGCCTTACCCTGGCACCAAATTTCCAAACATTGGTAAAGTGAAGTAAGTACAAGGACTTGAAAGTTTGTGTGTGTGTGTGTACTCACCTAATTGTACCCACCTATCTGTGATTGCAGGGGTCGATTCATAGCTGCTGGTCCCGCCTCTTCACTGGTCGTTACTAGGTCCACTCTCTCCCTACTCCATGAGCTTTATCATACCTCTTCTTAAAGCTATGTATGGAAACTAGAGAAACTAGTGGATGCAAGCCTCCACTACCTCACTTTCCAGACATCCAGATATCTCTGTGGATCATCTGAGTCTTCAGCTTCCAATTGTGATCCCTTGTTGCTGTGTCCCATCTCTGGAACATCCTGTCTCTGTCCACCTGTCCACTCTGTTCCTCTCAGTATTTTATATGTCGTTATAATGTCCTCCCTGTCCCTCCTGTCCAGTGTCGTCAGGTCAAGTCCCCTTAACCTCTCCTAGTGGGACATGCCCCTTAGCTCCGGGACTAGTTTCGTTGCAAACCTTTGCATTTTCTCTAATTTCCTGACGTGTTTGACCAGGTGTGGGTTCCAAACTGGAGCTGCATACTCCAATATGGGCCTGACGTACACACGGTGTACAGGGTCCGAAATGACTCCTTACTGAGATACCGGAATGCTATTCTTAGGTTCGCCAGTCGCCAATATGCTGCAGCAGTTATTTGGTTGATGTGCGCCTCATGAGATGTGCTCGGTACTATACACACTCCGAGATCCTTTTCCTTGAGTGAGGTTTGTAGTCTTTGGCCCCCTAGACTGTACTCTGTGTGCGGTTTTGTTTGCCCTTTCCCGATCTTCATGACTTTGCATTTGGTGGGGTTGAATTTCCAGGAGCCAGTTGCTGGACCAGGCCTGCAGCCTGTCCAGATTCCTCTGTAGTCCTGCCATGTCCTCCTCTGACTGAATTCTCCTCATTAACTTCACATTATCTGCAAACAGGGACATTTATGACTATTCCTTCCGTCATGTCATTCACATATACGAGAAACAGCATTTTTTTTTTTTTTTTTTTTTTATATTTTATTTGGAACATATTTCAACATACATAATAATATTACAAAATCCAACCACCAACATAACACTCATCTGAACATGAGGCAACCTCACAAAAACTACTAACAACTGTCCTCCAATAACATAACGCACAATCAAACTTTACAACCTAACAATGTAAAACATTGTCCTTGCCACCTTGATACAAAAGTACCACTTTGGACACACACACACACACACACACACACACACACACACACACACTATGATCATTAAACATCGGTTGAGAAGCAACACAGGAGACTTAAGCAACAATATTCAGAAGGAACACACACACATACACACACACACACATACCATACAAACAACCAACACAGAGGTGGCCAACCCTTACGCCTTCCCATGATCCCCCCACCCTAAAAACCAAAACAAACCCCAACCGAGCCTATCCGAAGAACCAACCCCCCCCTGACACACAGCCACACACCCCCTCCTACTGTCGCCCCGTCCAACTTGTGAAGTCGACCGTCATCACCCACCCCGCCACACCCCCCAATACACAAACACATACGTGACCCTACCATACCTAACAAAACACTGGCCCCCCAGTCGCAGAAAAAAAGCCCCCAACAACCCCTATAATAACCCACCCACTGTTAGATTTCTGTAAGCCAACTAAACTTCTCATCCCAACCACCCCCATACACCAGCCTGTTTCTACACTTTGTACGATACATTCTTGCAGCCAGAGCCCTGATCCTTTCCTGGGCCCCCACCTCCCGCAAACACCAAGACCCACACACGAAATCCCACAATACATGAGACCTCTCCTGGCACCACCTCCAATCCACGAAGTCCAGGAAAAGGGTCTCAACACCTGAGTCCTCTCCCCCAGCTTGGTACCACCCCCATCCATTCCCTCACGGACCCAAAGCCTCACAAAATAAATCGGTGGCGCCTTCCCCCATCCACACCTCCCATCTACCGTCCTGTACCAACCCCATATTGTATAACACCTCCCTGGGCGACCTCCCAAAAGAATCTTACATTTTCCCGACCCCCTCCACGTAACCGGGGTCCCCTAAAATCCTCCTCTGTACCCAACCTTATCTGGTAAAACCGCCACCCTCTACTACCTGATCCCCCTCACCAAAACCCATCATCTGCTTCACCTTCAACCTGGTTCCCCCATGACCAATAAATTTCTCAACAAATCTCTACATTAGTCAATCTCCTTTCCCCTCCACCCTCCTCCCCCTCCCCCCACCCCACCACTCCATCCCCTCCTCCTCCAAACCCCCTCTCCCCCACCAGGCACGTTTCACATACAAAACCAGCCGCTTTTTTCCAACCATAAACCCCAAACCTCCCCCAACCCCATTCCTAACCACACCCCTTCCCAACCAATGCCTCCCATTCGCCCAGTATGCTTGGAAGACCCTACGTTCAACCTCATTTACATTAACGAGGGTACACACCAACACAACCAAATCCTACTGTGAACAAAACGTATTCACAGCTTAACCCTCGCCTCAAGGTAAGATCACTCGGTCCCCACGCTTGCATACACATCTTTCCCGGTGCCCACCCTACCCTTCACCTCCCTTGTCTGATACCTGTCTCCCCATGTACACAAACCACAAATAGTGATCCCATCCACCCCACCCAACCATGGCCCTGACCCAAACCCCCACCCGACCCCACCTCCAACAATTTAGATTTCTCACTATTCCCCAACCCTGTTGCCCCACAAAATGTCCGTAAACACCTTCTAACCGTCCCAACCCAACCTCACTTCCCAAGAGCACCGTCGTGTCATCCACGTAACCCGATCCCTCTACCCCCGCCCCCCGCCCCCCCCAGGGTTCCATTAGACGATAGAAAGGGTCTTGCAAAGAAAAAGAGAACTGCGACAGGGGACAACCCTGCCCCAGACCCCTGCCCATCCCCACCCCCTCCCGGCCTCCCATTCCCTGTATTCGAACACCCCCCCTCATATAACGTCCGGGCCCAATCCACAACCCCTCCCCAAAACCCCGTCTCCTCAACACCCCCAAACAAAACCTCTCTTTCCCACTATCTCGCCCTCCAGTCCAAAGCTAGGATGCCCCCCTCCCTACCCCTGTCTAAAAAGTCCTTAATCCTCTCATGCCCCATAAGCACGCCTCTTCCCGGTATCCCCCCCGCCCCCCAAATCACTCCCTCAAGCACCCTTCTCATCCTGTTCCCAGTAATTTGGCAAAAATCTTATAATCAGCGTTCATAAGCACCAACGGCCTGTAGTTACTCAACCGGTTACCCACCTTCCCTTTCTTCACCAATACCATCACGCCCATTCCCATCCCCTGTCCCATCCTCCCAACCCTCCTCATCCTATTCATTACTTCTGTCACACAACCCCTCACACTATCCCAGTTATCCTTGTAGAACTCATTTGCCAACCCATCAATACCAGGAGCTTTCCCTCTACTCATCCCACTTACCGCCTCCCAAACCTCTGCCTCACTAATGACTCCCCCCCCACCACCCTCACACCACTCCTCCAATCTCCCCCGTATCCCCTCCATCAGTTCATCACAAGCCTCCCTCCGTACCCCACACTGCCAAGATACCTCTGAAACCATTTGTCCACGTACACCCCAATAGCTTCCGACCCCTAATTTCCATCCCCGTTCGTACCATCCACACTCTCCCCTCCACCTCCACCCTTTCCATCGTCATTCTCTCCCTACGCACTCTACATTGTCTCAATACGTGTTTTGAAGGCCTATCCCCCCACAAAACATCATCAATACCCGCTTGTATCCTACATGCCTCAAACCTCTCATTCTGTATCTCTATCAACCTATTCTTCAATTCCCTTATCTCCCCGAACCTCACGTCCCGCCCTCTGCGTAACAACTCCGTAATTGGCCTTCAATATATTGTTGCATCCCATATCTCCATCTCGCCTCCTCCTTACCCAAACCTTGATAAAACTTACAATCTGCGGCTTTCCCACCAACACCCACCAACCCACCACATCTTCCCTCCCGTCGACCCTTTCCCTATAACCCATCCCACCAACCCGCAAACTCCGCCCCTATTACCCACACCAGATAACAGCCGCACGTTCAATTTCCAGTACCCCTGTACCACCTGGCCGCACCTGACCAATCTACCTCAACCAACACCCCCTATGGTCAGAGAAACCCACACCCAAATAATTAATCCTACCTACCACCACTGACCCTGACACATAAATCCTATCTAACCTGGCCCCGTAACCTCTCCTTACAAAAGTACACTCCCCGGGCCCCCAACCCCAACTACATCCCCAACCCCGCACTCTGCAATAAATCTCTCAACTCTCCCAACACACCCGCTTCCCTAGGCTCAACATCCCGCAATCACGCAATTAAAATCCCCCCCACAATCGACCCCCGGGCAAACCCGAAAAGCATAAATCATTACATCCCTTACAAAGTCCACTTTCACCTTTCTGGAATGATCTGTGGCATGTAAACACCAGGAAACATACCCTCCCCACCCCCTCCCTCTACCCGAACAATTCGACCCCCCACACTCTTCCCATGCAAATAATGTAAAAGGGCTGGATTCTGCGACCGCTACCGCCACTCCTCCCTTTAATTTTCCTGACGAACCAGCATACACCTTGTACCCTTTCAACATCAACTCACTCCCACATCTAAAATTGTGTTCTTGAAAAAAGCCACATGCACACCATACCTCCTTAAAGTGCCTTCTACCACGCCGTTTGCTCATCCCGTAACCCATTTACATTTAACGTTAGACACTTGAAAACTCCTGTAAGGATTTGCCTTAGCCGCTGATGGAGGCTGGGAGACCGCCTTCCCCTTACCAGCTTTACCCATCAGCTTCCCACCCTTGATCTGTTCACTACCATGCAACAACCCCAGGTCCTTTCTGCCACCTCCACCATTGACTTTTTACCTGTCCTCTGGGCTGGTGTTAACATATCTTCACTATCAGTCCCCGTGCCCGGTCTTTTCCTGGACCCTGCCACCACTTCCATACTACCATCCATCTCTACACTCTCCTGCCTGTGTACCTCTACCGATACTTGCTCCTGAACAATGGCTTGCTGCTCCGCACAGCTGTTCACCAACTCATCCACCACACCCGCAGCTTCAATCACACCTTCACATGCCTCCCCACTGAGCACCGGCAATGGGTCATCCAACAACTCCCTCAATGCCTCCACCAATGGGGCTTCCTCTATGCTGTCAGCCAGCGCCTCGGCGCCAGCAGAGGCACCTGCCCCTCCGATCGTGGCAGCGTCTGACACACCACCGTCGACCCTTCGACAATCTCACTCCATAATTTAGGTCCAACCTTCTTGTCAACCACCGGGTCCTGCCTCCTCCCGCCCTCCTTCGCCCTGGTCTCGTCGTCCAACATCCATTCTCGGTCCTCTCCTCTGCATGCAGTCCGCCGCCACATGCTCATCGCTCCACACAACCTGCATGTCCTCCTCTGTCCCCGTACGTTACGTAGAGCTGGGTCCTAAAATCCTGCAGGACAACATAAGAAGGAATGGGCCGTCGTAAGTCATCTTGAGCGAGTATGTCCCTTCGAACAGACCTACCAACGGTCCCTCACTCCACTTCCCAGCCATTGCCGCATGCACGATGCCGTAAGCTCCAAAGGCGTCGCTGATGTCCATGGGATCTGATTCTAACGGGACATTCTTGACCTTGATCCACGTGTAGGTACAGGGACCGTCTTTCAGTCGTACTTGTAATCCAGAGTGCACTGTATATACCCTGTCTTGATGGCGGTCTACGGTCCTCTCGTAAACTTCAGCCGTCAAGAACTTGACGAAGACTCTGTTAACTCCATTTAGAGCTACTCCGTACAAATCTCCTATCTCCAACCCGTAGACATCTCGTAAGATATTAGGCAGCACTGTCGTCACTGTAGCCTGTTGCAACACCCCAGACACCATGTCTATACAGACGGTATTAATCCTGCGTCTGCTCGCCGTCGCCATGTTGACAGAAAATGAAGTTTCCAGTGCTCGCCGCTAGGTGGCAGCTCGTGGAACAGCACACCCTCACACCACAAAAGCTGGGTGGCTAATGCGCTTCACATTATCTGCAAACAGGGACATTTATGACTATTCCTTCCGTCATGTCATTCACATATACGAGAAACAGCATTGGTCCTAGAACTGACCCCTGTGGAACACCGCTTGTCACAGGCGCCCACTCTGACACCTCATCACATACCATGACTTTCTGATGCCTTCCCGTCAGGTATTCTCTGATCCATTGTAGTGCCTACCCTGTTATACCTGCCTGGTCCTCCAGCTTTTGCACTAATCTCTTGTGGAACTGTGTCAAAAGCCTTCTTGCAGTCCAAGAAAATGCAATCTACCCACTACTCTCTCTCTTGTCTTACCGCTGTCACCTTGTCATAGAACTCTTTTAGGTTCGTGACACAGGATTTCCCGTCTCGGATTCCGTGCTGGTTGTCGTTTATAAGCTCATTCCTTTCTAGGTGGTCCACCACACTTCTCCTGATAATCTACTCCATGACTTTGCATATAATACATATCAGTGACACTGGTCTGTAGTTTAATGCTGTGTGTCTGTCTCCTTTTTTTAAAAATTAGGATTACATTTGCTGTCTTCCATACCTCGGGAAGTCGCCTTGTTTCGATAGATGTGTTGAAGATTGTTGTTAGTGGTATACATACCGCCTCTGCTCCCTCTCTCAGGACCCATGGAGAGATGTTATCCGGCCCCATCGCCTTTGAGATATCTAGTTCGCTTAGCAGCCTCTTCACCTCCTCCTCGGTTGTATGTATCGTGTCCAGCACTTTCTGGTGTACCCCATCTCTCCGTCTTTCCGGAGTCCTTTCTGTTTCCGCTGTGAATACTTTGAATCTCATGTAAAGCTCCTCACATACTTCTAGGTTGTTTCTTGTAAACTCCCCTCCTTCCTTCCTCAGCCTGATTACCTGGTCTTTGACGGTTGTTTCTTCCTGATATGACTGTACAATAGCTTTGGGTCACACTTGGCTTTCGCTGCTATATCATTTTCGTATTGTCGCTGAGCCTCTCTCCTTACCTGTACATATTCATTTCTTGCTCTTTGACTACTCTCCTTGTTCTTCTGTGTGTGTGAGTGTGTGTGGTTGCAGGGGTCGATTCACAGCTCCTGGCCCCGCCTCTTCGCTGGTAGCTAGTAGGTCCAATCTCTCCCTTCTCCATGAGCTTTATCAAACCTTTTCTTAAAGCTATGTATGGATCCTGCCTCCACTACATCACTCTCTAGATTGTTCCACTTCTTGATAACTCACTGACTGAAGAAATACTTCCTAACATCCCTGTGACTCATCTGAGTTTTCAACTTCTAGCTGTGACCCCTTGTTGCTGTGTTTCATCTCTAGAACTTTCTGTCACTATTCACCTAGTCAAATCCTCTCAGCATTTAATATGTCGTTATCATGTCCTCCCCCAGTGTCGTCAGGTTGATTTCCCTTAACCTATCCTCGTAGGACATGCCCCTTAGCTCCGGGACTAGTCTTGTTGCAAACCTTTGCACTTTCTCAAATTTCTTGACGTGCTTGACCAGGTGTGGGTTCCATACTGGCGCTGCATACTCCAGTATGGGTCTGACGTACACAGTGCACAGTGTCTTATACTGTTCATGGTTGAAGGTTTCCTACCGCATCATTCTCATATATCTGACTACTTTAATTTGTTGATAAGAAGTGATGAAGTAATGCGGATAATGTATACACTTGCGTGACTGTATCTTAGTATATTCCCACAACTTCAACGTGACGATAATTACATTTATTATCCTTAATTATCAAATTAAACACTAAGTCATTAAATTATGTATCTAAAAACTGACGTATGTTAAGGTTATTCGTCGTTCATTTTCCCATTCGCTATTACTATTTTCTCTGCCTCACTGTATCTCTCCCTCTCTATGTCTCTCCCTCTCTGTATCTCTCCCTCTCTGTATCTCCCCCTCTCTGTATCTCTCCCTCTGTATCTCTCCCTCTCTGTATCTCTCCCTCTCTGTATCTCTCCCTCTCTGTATCTCTTCCTTTCTGTATGTCTCCTCATTATCTCTCCTCTCTGTATCTCTCCCTCTCTGTATCTCTCCCTCTCTGTACCCTCTCCCTCACTGTATCTCTCCTCACTGTATCTCTCCCTCACTGTATCTCTCCCTCACTGTATCTCTCCCTCCTGTATCTCTCCCTCACTGTATCTCCCCTCTGTTAACAGTATCCTCAGCGAGGTGACGGAGGTATACTTACCATTGTTGTGGTTCGAGGAGAAGGCTCAGTTGCCCCTGACATGGCCAGACAACTCAAGATGTTGCTTTTCATCATGAACACCCCGACCACCACCATCATATTCTCTCTGTTTTTGGTCTTGGTCTCCTCACCGTCATCATCGTCCTGGGAGAGCGACACAGGACCAAGAAGCACTCGAAAGTTTAAGCCTGCGGAAACCTCTTCATCCAAGGAACAGCAGCTACTGTCTCCCTCAGGCATTGTAAGATACCTATGGTAATGGAACAGCGAGTAGTGCTACTGCCATCCACACTGTAAATGAGGTATACGATTTTGAAAAAAGACGCGGCCTATGCAAAATGAATATTTGTTAGTGTCATCACAAAAAAATAGGCTTAGCGCTTTTCCCATTAAATACAACAATAATAGTAATAATAAACACTCTGTTCTGACCTGAGGTTAAGGGTTAAATAAAATTTAAATAATTCGTGTTAAGCGCTAAGCCCATGTGGGCTTGATCCTCCAGGGAAAAGAAACAGAAAGGACTCACAGGTAAGGACCCACTAGGGATGAGGGAAATGGGGATAGTTAAAGAACAGATGGGGAAGGAAAGAACAGAAAAATGAAAAAATCTGGGCTAGATCCAACAGCAAGGGCATTGTAAAGCATTACATAAGACTTGGCCTGGTGCTCAGCATCGTCTATTCTCTTCAGCAAGACTGGTCGCTAGGTTTGGCAAAATGTCGGACTGTATGGTGGCCCAAACGACACTAGGCAACCTGTTCAACTGAAAAACTCTTCAGAGCTCTTTACGCTGTTCCTCCTACTTTACACTTAAACTTCCCAAACCACTTATCTTGCTCTTTTAATGCACTTTCTTGATCTTTCTTGCACTTTTTTATACTTTTTATACCTATATGATCTTTAGCAATTACCATCCTTTGCTTTTAATTCTTACATCTTTCCATCTTTTTTCCATCATGGAAAGATGTAAGAATTAAAAACAAGGATTGGTAACAAAGATCACATAGGTATAAAAGCATGAAAAAAGTGCAAGAAGAGCAAGACAGTGCATTAAAAGAGCAAGATAAGTGGCTGGAAGTTTAAGTGTAAAGTGGAACAGGATTGTAAGACTCTGAAGAAATTTTCAGATTAATGAGGCGTCTGACAGTGTCGTCAGGAGTCCGACAGTCATGGTGTGTCTCAAGGAAGTCCGACAGTCATGGTGTTGTCTCAAGGAAGTCCGACAGTCATGGTGTATCTCAAGGAAGTCCGACAGTCATGGTGTGTCTCAGGAAGTCCGACAGTCGTGTGTCTGTCTCAAGAGTCCGACAGTCATGTTGATGTCTCAAGTCTGTCGAGCTGTCTATCACTAAGTGTTTTTCAGAACACATTCAGAGCTGAGGAGTGACTCTGCAGTGGATAGTTCTGGCACCTCACGCCCAGCACCCAGCTGAATGCCCGGTTCTGGATACGTTGTAGCGGTCAGTGTTAATGCAAGTGGAGTGTAAGTGATGAGACGTCTGATAAGAGCAGTGTATAGCTGGAGTTTTGTGCGGGACGTTCACCTCTAAGCTAATGAGGCGTGATGTAGGTGTTCGTGAGACACTGGTTCCTAGTTCGACAGGAGCAGGGATGCCTCGTCTTCCATGGAAAAAGGTGAGTTTAGACTTGTTGGCATTGGTCTTTATACGCCATAATAGTTCCCATGCGCTAATCCTGTCTACCTCGTGTTGTGTTCTGTGTGAGGAATCTGGTGTTTTCATGTGCAGGAGTTGTGTTGATCCTCCATCTGCAGTGTGAGACAGACGCTTCGTGTTGATACTCGCCTAGATGTCGTGAATTCAGTAACCCAGATTCTTCTCTGCGTCTCGATTCTCCAGTTGAAGCCGACAAACGCCTGGACACCCTCACTCCTGCTAGTCTATTTTTTATAACTAATTATGAAAGTGCAGTATGCGGCTGCCCTGCTATGAGCTGCATCAGGGTTAGAAGGTTGACCAAAAAAACTAATTATATTTACCCTAGCAAATCCACTGAGTGATGGCACTGTGAAGCCTCATGCAGGATGGTTCTCATCCATGGAACAGTGCAGTCTGTCACCACCCTGACACTACACTGAGCACTTGCTCAAATATTCTATAGAGTGAGATGCAAATATATAGGTACATATATATATATATATATATATATATATATATATATATATATATATATATATATATATATATATACCCCTGTGTCCATGTATTGTTTGTAAGGGCTTGACAAGCTCCTGGAGAGCGAAACGTTACCACAATAAAATGTCACATTAGTTGCACTTGTGTCCTTTTACCTAACATATTGGCGTTAATTCTTCCAACATTATTACCATTAAGAAGAAGAATCAGCAATACTTAACATGATTAATAGGAATATAAATTGTACACTACCTTTGCAGATAAAATTGGCCTTCTTACCTTCCCTCCCCCTCGTCGCCGTCGTCAAGTAGATGGCATTTTTTTTGAATGTTTGAAGCCAAGCAGCAGAGATTTTTAAGGTTATCAGTCTCACTCCAGGGATCTTTGAAAGGGTTCTACATCTTTCGTCACAGTGCACCTGCATATACCAATAGTCGCATGAATCTTGATCTAGTTACCACACACCAGTTAGAAAATTTGAAGGTTCGCCCTCACAGTCCACACTGCTTGACTTTCATGGATTTACCTGCATTATTAGCCTTCCAGGATTAATAACTCAAATGAAACAATCTTCCATCTCTTGCGTTAGAGAGGCGCAGCGTCCTATGTAGATTGTTTCTTTAACTAAAGTTCCCTCTTAGTGCTTGAAGCAGCTCAACACACACACACACATTTCGAAGTGTTTCCTTACACACACACACACACACACACACACACACACATATATATATACAACAGGCCTAGTGTCTAATCGACATGTGCCTAGGACAAAATGGTAACTAACACACACAGAAGACCGCAGACAGAGTATAGGCTAGGTGGACAAAGACTGCAAATCTCGCCCAAGGAGAAAGATCTTGGGGTGAGTATAACACCGAGCACGTCTCCGGAAGCACACATCAACCAGATAACTGCGGCAGCATATGGGCGACTGGCAAACCTGAGAATAGCGTTCCGATACCTTAGTAAGGAATCGTTCAAGACACTGTACACCGTGTACGTCAGGCCCACACTAGAGTATGCAGCACCAGTTTGGAACCCATACCTGGTCAAGCACGTCAAGGTTAGTTCCAGAGCTAAGGGGAATGTTCTACGAAGAAAGGTTAAGGGAAATCGGCTTGACAACACTGGAAAACAGGAGGGTTAGGGAAGACATGATAACGACATAAAAAATACTGCGGGGAATAGACAAGGTGGATAGAGATATGATGTTCCAGAGAGGGGACATAGAAACAAGGGGTCATAATTGGAAATTGAAGACTCAGATGAGTTAAAGGGATGTTAGGAAGTATTTCTTCAGCCATAGAGTTGTCAGGAAGTGGAATAGTCTAGCAAGTGATGTAGTGGAGGCAGGAACCATACATAGATTTAAGACGAGGTATGATAAAGCTCATGCAGCAGGGAGAGAAGGGACCCAGTAGCGGTCAGTGAAGAGGCCAGGAGCTGAGTCTCGACCCCTGTAACCACAATTAGGTGAGTACACACACACACACACACACACCTGGGGACACTGCCCTTCATATATTCCTCTTTTCCATTTGTTTACTTCAACCGTGCCCCTCCCCTTCCCTTTGTTCCACGTATATGTAGACAACGCAAGAATTTAAGTGCTTTTATTCTTTGGAAAAGTTCCTGATAGACGGGATTACCTTTACTTTACTTCTCTTCATTGTAATCTATTCTGTAATGTGTAAGGTTATACTGGGCCGCTAACTTTACCAGTGGCTTTACCAGCGATATACAAAACTGTCCTAAAATCTTGCGACTTCTGCGAATAAATTTATTAATTATGAAGCCAAGAGCTTTATTACCTATATTGCAAATTCTTATGCATATTTTTGCTTTGGCTTAAGATTTATGTTAGCTAGAACTCTGCCGCATGCGGCTTCGCTAGATCCTATAGCTTATTCGTTATGCTTGTTATTTTCTTCCCTTTCCCCATAAAAATTACGATTTCACATTCGTTCATAATGAACTGCATTTTACAAGCATTCCGATCATATTAACGTATCTAAACTCTCCTGAGGCTCTGTGTAGTCCTCTCTATAATTTACTGCTTCTCAGTACAATACAGTGCCACTCTCCACCAGTATAGTGTAGTGCCACTCTGCTCCAGCATAGTGTGGTGCCACTTCACTAGTATAGTAAAGTGCCACTCTCTTCATCATTCTTTGTGTGGCACTCTGTTAAAAGTCTTACTCAATGCCATGTAAACAACTAATTCTTCACAGAGTTTCAATGTTTTATACAACTTAGTGATAAAATCAATCAATTTATCTGATTAGCAATGATCAAAGAACTTATCCCTATTTCGTGATTCGAACAAATGAATATAAATACAAACACTAGTACAAAGATGCATATAAATACATTAAAATATACTTTGACGACTGTATCGATACTGTGATATTCTTCCTTAAGTGAATGTAACCTGACCTGGCTGGGTCGGGGCATTGGCTTAAGCTGGTTGGTTGGAGACTTGGACTTGCCTCGCATGGGCCAGTAGGCCTGCTGCAGTGTTCCTTCTTTCTTATGCTCTTATGTTCTTATATAATATCTAGTGACTTCAAAACACGACACACTCCTCTGTGACCTCAGTATTGACCTTGTGACATCTAGCGACTTAGAAACAATGCACACTCCTCGTGTTGACTTCAGTGTTGACTTTGCAACTTGAAAACTGTGGCACTAAATACACCTGGTTACTCTCATACATCATTAACATCAATCACACACGTTAACACGACTTAATAAACAACCATTTCTCCCTAAAGCGAATGAGGTAATATGCAACGCAACACACCTTGTAAATTATACATCGTGTAAAACAACATACTGTACAATATGTATAACAACATACATCATGTATAACAACATACATCATGTATAACAACGTACGTCATGTATAACAACGTACATCATGTACAACAACGTACATTATTCCCGAAATGCACATGCATGTTAGTGGCTTTATTTTGTGCTTAATAATATATTTTTCCACATGTAAACTACATTTGATACTGCACAAAGAAATACAATAAATAAAAAAAAAATACATCATACTACCGGATTTCAACTTATTCATAATCAAAGGTATCGGTATTTTCCTGCATTTAATTAACTGGTTAATTAGGTTCAAAAATTGAACTACTTCACGAGGGTCATCAAGACTGCATGACGCCCCTGCGTCACCAGGCAAGATTACTCTAATACCTAAAATACTGATTAAACTCTACAGCGTGAATGTTGAATTTATTTTTAAGCCTAGCTTATTTATTTCGTACATTAATGTATTTTCCAGTTGTGGGAATATTAGATCATAAACTTAAGTTCCTTCAACACAGATGAACCAAAGTCAATAGAACAGCAGTGGAAGGAGGATAGCCAATATGAGGGTTCCTACACCGATCATACCAGCTAAAGAGATTTTATTTTACCTCGCATCACTTCACTGTCTGGCCTTTTCAACACATTTTGGTTTATTTTAGAGTTAGAGATTTAATTAGATCATATATTATCGCATACATGGGAACAGGTAATACATGTAGCTATCATGATTGCCCGTCATGTGTTATAGAAGCTTTATTATAGCTGTCTACGAAATTAGACAAAGTGGAGGCCCTTCAGCGCATTAACCTTGAATGTAATTTACGTTGTTGTCGCTTGCTGCCAGGCGAGCGATCACTCACCAGCTGAGCAAAGCAAAGAGTACAATGTTAAATGTCACCTCTTATCAGATATGTAATGGTTCACTGTACCGGCAGCGTCAGAGTGGCGCTAATGGTTGACGACTACACTAGACTAGCAAGAGAAATGAATACAAGAAAGTGAATGGTTAACAAGTACACAAGAGCAGTGAGAGAGATAAATTAAAGAGAGTGAATGGTTAAGTTATACTAGAGCAATGAGAGATTAATAAAAAAGGGTGAATGGTTAACATGCACACTAGAGCAGAGAGAGAGATGAGTGAATGGTGTACGGGTATCCTAGACCAGAGTGAAGGTTAGTTGGTCGGTTACTCGTAATTACACGAGGTCGTCCAGGGTCACACAACCTGTTCACTACCGGTCATGAACGTTCTTTAATCTTCAATACAGAGATTAAAGTGAACGCTGAGTGTAACTTACACAACACTGTCACAAACTTATATGCTGTAGCATCGAATTATAAAATAGGCTGCACATATTACGCCAAAGTTTAGATATGCAGCCGTTGTGGGATTCCCGCACCAAAAAATTTTTTTTAGAAAAGGTCTAACGAGGAAATTCAAAATGGCTACCAGAGTTAAAAAAAAAAAAGAGCTGGTGGAAAAGCTGACAACACATGATATGGCCACGCTGGGTGATGGCCACGCTGACTGATGGTCACGCTGGCTGATGGCCACGCTGACTGATGGCCACGCTGACTGATGGTCACGCTGGCTGATGGCCACGCTGACTGATGGCCACGCTGACTGATGGTCACGCTGGCTGATTGCCACGCTGACTGATGGCCACGCTGACTGATGGTCACGCTGGCTGATGGCCACGCTGACTGATGGCCACGCTGGCTGATGGCCACGCTGACTGATGGCCACGCTGACTGATGGCCACGCTAACTGGTGGCCACACTGGCTCATGACTGGCGCTGACTGATGGCTACGCTGACTGATGGCCACGCTAACTGGTGGCCACGCTGGCTGATGGCCACAATGGCTGATGGGAAGGAAAGAGGATATACAAGAGTAGATCAAGAAGACTTCTTAGTACCTACAATAGGGATAACAAGAGGCTGCAGCCAGAAATTATGGATATTAGAAAAAATTTCATAGCAGATTGGCTGACCAACGGAATTGTTTAGAAGAGGAAGAAGTAAATGCTACAGCCGCAAGAAATTTTAAAGATATATGATAAGTAGATTACTGATGACGGTACACTACCAGCATAACACTGATGACGGTACACTACCAACATAACACTGATAACGGTACACTACCAACATAACACTGATAACGGTACACTACCAGCATAACACTGATGACGGTACACTACCAACATAACACTGATAACGGTACACTACCAACATAACACTGATAACGGTACACTACCAGCATAACACTGATAACGGTACACTACCAACATAACACTGATAACGGTACACTACCAACATAACACTGATAACGGTACACTACCAACATAACACTGATAACGGTACACTACCAACATAACACTGATGACGGTACACTACCAGCATAACACTGATGACGGTACACTACCAACATAACACTGATAACGGTACACTACCAGCATAACACTGATGACGGTACACTACCAGCATAACACTGATGACGGTACACTACCAACATAACACTGATAACGGTACACTACCAGCATAACACTGATGACGGTACACTACCAACATAACACTGATAACGGTACACTACCAACATAACACTGATGACGGTACACTACCAGCATAACACTGATGACGGTACACTACCAACATAACACTGATGACGGTACACTACCAACATAACACTGATGACGGTACACTACCAGCATAACACTGATAACGGTACACTACCAACATAACACTGATAACGGTACACTACCAACATAACACTGATAACGGTACACTACCAACATAACACTGATAACGGTACACTACCAACATAACACTGATAACGGTACACTACCAGCATAACACTGATAACGGTACACTACCAACATAACACTGATAACGGTACACTACCAACATAACACTGATAACGGTACACTACCAACATAACACTGATAACGGTACACTACCAGCATAACACTGAAGACTGGACACTACCAGCATAACTCTGATGGTAGGTAACAACCTGAGGGCAAATTAATCCACCACTGCTCACAAAATCGTAATAACACGAATATAAATTAATCAGAGTACGAGTGAGATTCGAACTCACGGCAAGTGTGTTCAAAACTCACAGGCCATGATGGTACGAGGTTTAGGACTCTCTTGCCAGGGGTTCCATTCCCACCCGCTCTGGGAATTGATTAATTCATCACCTGTTGAGAAGAGGGGTGCCCAAGAGCTGGAGCTGGTCTCCACAGCACGAGTGAGTACATTGAACAAACAAAACGAGTAACTGGAGCCAGGAAATCTGGGAGGTGGATCACTCTGCCTGATGTACCCTTGCTTCCTCCCTTACTCACCCTCCCTCCCTCACCTCCCTCCCTCCCTTCTCCCTCACACTCCCTCCCTCCCTTCTCCCTCACACTCCCTCCCTCCTCCTCCCCCTCTCCCTCCCTCCCCCTCTCCCTCACACTCCCTCCCCTACCCTCCCTCCCTCACCCTCACCTCAGTCCTTCACCCTCCCTTTCTCCCTCCCTCCCTCACACACACACACACACACCACACCTACACTCACACACTCTTACACCCTTTCCCTTCACACACTTCCTCGCTCACACACTCTCCATCGGGGTGCGGGGCCAGGAGCTGAGTCTCGACCCCTGCAACCACAATTAGGTGAGTACACTACACGCCCCGATGGCATGGTGGCTAGCGCTCTTGCTTCACGCACGGAGGGCCCGGGTTCAATTCCCGGCGGGGCCGAAACACTCCCTCTCTTCCTCACACACTCCCTCTCTTCCTCACACACTCCCTCTCTTCCTCACACACTCCCTCTCTCCTTCACACACTCCCTCTCTTCCTCACACACTCCCTCTCTTCCTCACACACTCCCTCTCTTCCTCACACACTCCCTCTCTTCCTCACACACTCCCTCTCTTCCTCACACACTCCCTCTCTTCCCCACACACTCCCTCACATAATCCACCTTCACATAATCCTTCCCCCTCCCCTTTTCTTTCCTCCACCCCTTCCGCTTCCCTCCCTCCTATCCTCCCTTCAATCCTCCCCCTCCTTCCGTGCCTCACTGGACACCAACATCACCACCATCACATCCACCAGACCAGTGCCACAGTGCACAGTGCCAACACTCACACACGTGAGGATCGTGTAATTAAGCACACTAAGGAACTAACACACTCCAAGGTAGATGCAACACCAGCACAGATCTGTATCACATTACAGTAAACAAATACATCCAGCTGCTGTCGCTTTTCTCCCTAACTACAGACAGCGAGGAAGGACTGATCTAATCATGGGGTGAGTGATACTTGTACCCTCGTACAGTGTTTGAAGCTATCGTGAAGGCCTATCGCGGTCGGATTCCTCCAATAAGACTGTTGACTTGGTCTACAGGTCAGGGAGCGAGGGTGGACATCAGTGTGTGTTTGAGTGCGGGAGGAACGAGGATGTGGGTGCAGGATGGTACGTGCGTGAGCTGAGTGGTTGTCACCAACATCAAACACTCACACGCCGACACTGATGCTCAACTGTTGCTCCTCCAAGTGGTGACTCACGAAACTTAAGTGGTGATAAGGAGTTTTTAAGTGGCGACTAACAAGTCTTAATTGTCACTCACTAGTGTTAAGTGGTAACTTACGACTCTTTAATAGTGAATCACGAATCTATGAAACTTAAGTGGTGATAAGGAGTCTTTAAGTGGCGACTAACGAGTCTTAACTCGTCACTTACTAGTTAAGTGGTGACTTAAGACTCTTTAACAGGGACTCACGAATTTTAAGTGGAGACTCAAACGTTGAATTCAGACGTTTAAGTGGTGACTCCCTTCTTAGTGGTGACTGTCTCCTCGTTGATGTCTCCCATGGCAACAATGAAGGAGCCTCAGGACACCGAGAAACTTATCAATGGTAGGTATTGTGTGTTAGGTGCCTCTCAGTCATCAACGGTAGGTATTGTGTGTCAGGTACCTTTCAGTCATCAACGGTAGGTATTGTCTGTTATTAACTTCTCAGTCATCAATGGAAGGTACTGTGTGTCAGGTACCTCTCAGTCATCAATGGTAGGTACTATGTATCAGGTACTCCTAAATCATCAACAGTTAGTACTGTATTTAAAGGTACTCTGTGTCAGGTACTGTGTGTCCAGGTACTGTGTGTCAGGTATTGTGTGCCAGGTACCCCTCAGTCATCAACAGTTGGTCCTGTGAGTCTAGGTACTCTGTGTCAGGTACCCCTCAGTCATCAGTGGTAGGTACTGTGTCAGCTACCTCTCAGTCATCAATGGTAGGTACTGTGTCAGGTACCTCTCAGTCATCAATGGTAGGTACTTTGTGTCAGGTACTCCTAAATCATCAACAGTTAGTACTGTATTTAAAGGTACTCTGTGTCAGGTACTGTGTGTCCAGGTACTGTGTGTCCAGGTACTGTGTGTCCAGGTACTGTGTGTCAGGTATTGTGTGTCAGGTACCTCTCAGTCATCAATGGTAGGTACTCTGTGTCAGGTACCCCTCCTTCATCAATGGTAGGTACTGTGTGTCAGGTACCTCTCAGTCATCAATGGTAGGTACTTTGTGTCAGGTACCCCTCATTCATCAATGGTAGGTACTGTGTGTCAGGTACCCCTCATTTATCAATGGTAGGTACTGTGTGTCAGGTACCTCTCAATCATCAATGGTAGGTATTGTGCATCAGGTACCCCTCATTCATCAATGGTAGGTACTGTCAGGTACCCTTCAGTCATCAATGGTAGGTACTGTGTGTCAGGTTCCTATCAGTCATCAATGGTAGGCACTGTGTCAGGTACCCCTGTATTAGGTATTGTGTTTAGGTACCTCTAAGTCATCATTGGTAGGTACTGTTTGTCAGGTACCCCTCAGTCATCAATGGTAAATACTGTCAGGTACCCTTCAGTCATCAATGGTAGGCAGTGTGTGTCAGGTACCTTTCAGTCATCAATGGTAGGTATTGTATATCAGGTACTCCTCGGTCATCAACAGAAGGTATTGTGTGGTATGACCATGAGTCAACTCGTGGTAATGACCACGACACATGACTGTGAGTCAGGTCCCAGATATGGTAAATCAGTATTTTTACTCACTGACGTCAGCATCACGAGGAGCTGACTCCAACATCAGCTTTTTTTTTCCTTCCTTCAAAAACGACTTCCTGACGTAATAAATTTTCTTTGAATTCAAAGTGAATTACAAAGAAGAAAAGAAGACCAATACAGCTAGTCCAGTGACCGGGGCTAGGCTTGGTCTGCAGTGACCGGGGCTAGGCTTGGCCAGCAGTGACCAGGGCTAGGCTTGGCCAGCAGTGACCAGGGCTAGGCTTGGCCTCCAGTGACCAGGGCTAGGCTTGGCCTCCAGTGACCAGGGCTAGGCTTGGCCTCCAGTGACCAGGGCTAGGCTTGGCCTGCAGTGACCAGGGCTAGGCTTGGCCTGCAGTGACCAGGGCTAGGCTTGGCCAGCAGTGACCAGGGCTAGGCTTGGCCTGCAGTGACCAGGGCTAGGCTTGGCCTGCAGTGACCAGGGCTAGGCTTGGCCTGCAGTGACCAGGGCTAGGCTTGGCCTGCAGTGACAGGGCTAGGCTTGGTCTCCAGTGACCAGGGCTAGGCTTGGCCAGCAGTGACCAGGGCTAGGCTTGGCCTGCAGTGACCAGGGCTAGGCTTGGCCTGCAGTGACCAGGGCTAGGCTTGGCCTGCAGTGACCAGGGCTAGGCTCGGCCTCCAGTGACCAGGGCTAGGCTCGGTCTCCAGTGAACAGGGCTAGACTCGGAATCCAGTGGCCAGAGCTAGACTCGGCCTCCAGTGACCAGGGCTAGGCTTGGCCTCCAGTGACCAGAGCTAGGCTCAGTCTCCAGTAACCAGAGCTAATCTAGCCCTCCTACACACAATTATTGATCCTCCTTGTGTACACTTCAAAAAGTGTTCCATATTACTGACGGTGCACAGTACCGTCAAGTAAAAGAATAGAGTATATGTGGAACACTTGGAGAGTTTTTTGGCCACAACGTTTCGCCTACAGAACAGATTTTTTTCAGTCGAATATGATAACGGTATACAATACCGACAAGTTAATAGGTAAGATAAAAGTGCAAGTGTCCGAGGATGGACTGATTACATCGTCTTAATATCTCTACTGCTTCTGTTGCCTCCTCTGTACTCGACTGAAGAAGCCTACTGTAGGCGAAACGTTTCGGAAAAAAAGATACCCAACTGTTGCACATGTGTCTTACTTATCAACTTCTTCAGTCGAAGACAAGTGAGCACAACACCGAAGAAGAGTAGAAGGGGATTGAACGTTTCGCCACGAGTAGCTTCGTCAGGACTGAAGAAGCCACTCATGGCGAAACGTTTCATTTAAAAAATGTCCTGAACTGTACACAAAGTGTCCTTTTCCACGGTCTGCCGGTATCACCATGCCATTTACAACTGAATTTGCTAAGGTTCCGCTGGTTGATAGTGTGTTCTCATCCTCAACTTTGCTGCTAAAATCAACTAAGTCCTATGCCGTTTCTAAATCTGAGGTGGTGTTCAACCTGAATCCATCGTTGCGAGATCTGTCTTGGTTAGAGATCATCAACCTCTTGGTTGCATAAATTAATGTGTAAACTTGGATCATAGTTCCCATAATGCCACACCTCAGAAGAGACGATCTCTCACACAGCTTCACAAGAGATTAATATATATATTTTTTCAACTTCATCTACTTTCCTGGCGAGTCTGAACGAAGATGTATCGAGTTTTCTGGTTATGAAGGCAAGAGGTCAGCTAGTTTTATGGCAAACTTCTCATACATAATATATTCGTTGCCCAGACCTCGGCCTGTGTGGACGCCTGCTTTTGAGCTCTCGCCGCTTACCCAGCCGACTGGCAATTACAAGATGGCGCAAGCAGTTAGAAGACAGGTTAACACTGTTTGCATAGAGCTTCTTCGTGGTACCATCTACAGGACGACGGCTTCTGTTCTACTTCCGGAGATCCTGAGAGACACTTATCATCTTGACATAAGTGACCTGTATGGAGTGGCCCTCAACGGAGCAAAACGCATTTTTGTTAAATTGGCAACTGCCAGTGTGTATGAGAGGCTTGTCGACAAGTATGAAGAGTTACGATTGGACGTCAACGCAGCAGTGGAGTTACGACTACGGGATGTTTCACGGCACTACATTTGGGTACGTGTCCGTAACGTGCCGTTTGAGGTTTTGGAAGAAGATCTACGTGATGTTTTTGGTGCTTATGGCACCATCCACCAGGTCACCAGTGGAAAGTGGATGGATGGTCTTTATGCCGGATTGCCAGAGGGGTCTTTTTCACTGAAAATGTCGCTGAAATACCCCATTCCTTCCTTTGTGGTTATGGAGGCTTTTCGCACTCAGGTCTTTGTGACCTATAGTGGCCAGCAAAGTACTTGACGCATATGCGGGAGGTTTAACCATGTAGCTGCTAATTGTGAGAGAAAGCTGGGAGCACATCGTTCAACTTGGGGTGTGGAGGAGGTGGCGAACAAGATGACGTCACCAGAGGGGGAAGGGGTGACGAGTGTTGTGGAATCTACTGGGGAGGTACCACTTAGTAAGCAAGGTGACACCGAGGAGGCGTGTGCTACACTCCCTCCGGTGTCCCAGGAAGGTGTGGAGTTGGGGGAGGTAGAGGCGGTTGTGCCTCGAGATCCAGAAGAGATTCTGGATGATACCCTCCAGATGGTACTTAATGAGATGTTAGACCCTCAGAATTTGGCAGATGTACACCATCTTGAAGCTGGTTCCCCTATTTTGGAGGACACTGATCAGAGGGTGGTGGGGGATGTAGTGGAGCAATCGATGGAGCACTCCTCGCCTCAGGTCGTGGAGGTGGAATTCCACCGTGCAGAGGAAAGTGATGTGGACATGAGGATTGGTGGGGATTCTCGCAAATGGGCTGCGACCCAGTCCGACTCTGATGATATTGTGAAGCGTCAGCAACAGGTGTGAGTGGAGGGAAAACTCGAGGAGTAATTGAAGGACATGTTAAAGGAAATGAAAGTAAGGGTGTGGATAAGCCGAAAGTGAGATCCAGGGGAAAACCAACTTTAGAGGTTTTAAGTGTATCACAATTAACATAAATGGCTTAGGTGAGGAAAGAAAGCGAAAGGGAATGTGCATTTGTTAAATCGGCATAGTGTAGAGGTGGTCATGTGGCGGGTACATAATTTTGTAGGAGTTTCGAAGAGTGCTATAGGCAGGTCTCCGAAACATAGAGGAAAGCCCGTTTTAGCATTTTTAAGTGTTTAACAGTAAATGTGAATGGTCTTAGGACTGAAGTGAAAAGAGTTTGGGTAGAGGGAGTTTTGAGACGGTTTGACATTGATGTGTGCTTTATTCAAGAGCACAATTTCAAATGTGGGAGAGAATTGCGGCTGGAAGGTTATAGAATGTTTGTTGGTAGTTCAGGGAAATTAAAGGGTGGGGTGGCTGTGGCAGTGAGGGAGTCCAGCCCCTTTCAAGTAATGGTGTGGGAAGAAGGGGAAGGGGGGAGGGTGGTGAGGGCTGATGGGGTATGGGGGAGGTTAGGGTATGTTTTATGGGGATTTATATGCCGGCAGATAGTAACAGTAAAGTAAAGGTGGATTTTGTACGAGAGGTTCTGCTTTATCATTTGAAGGGTTTACCCAAGGTTTCTATTCTGGGCGGTGACTGGAATTGCGTAATCAGGAATAAGGATGTGGAGCCGAGAGGGGCGGGGTGCGTGCTTGGGGTTTTGAGGGATACATTGCGGGAGGCTGGGGTTTCTGATGTGGTCAGGGTTGATGGGTGGAGGGTAGAGCACACGGTTGTGAGGCGGGGTTATGCGGCGAGATTAGATCGGGTTTATATAACGCAGGGGCTTACGGTGGGGCATGTGACGACGATAGACGTAGGTTTTTCAGATCACCGTGCGGTAATGGCAGAGGTGGCATGGGATGGTATGGTTCACCGATCGGCTGGTTATTGGAAAATGAATGTCCGTTTGCTTAAGAAAGAGGAGGAGGGGTTTTCTTTCCGGGATTGGTGGGGGAAACTATGGGCTGAAGGCTCTCAGGAGGAGGATCTTTTGAGATGGTGGGAGAAGTGTGCTAAAACGGGGATTAAGGAGTATTATCAGCATTGAGGAAGGGAGGAGGCGCGGTGGAGGTATGGTCTACAGAAATACATTGAGGGGCAGCTGAATAAGTGTTATGAAAGGGGAGGGGGTGGTAGGTATGGGGACATTAGGGACCTGAGGGGAAGATTGAGGGACATGCAAAATGATCGATTCGATGCGATACACATGAGGGAAGGTTTAGAGGAGGTGCTATGGGGAGACAGACCATCGGGCTGTGTATTGCGGAAGTTTAGGGAAAGGCAGCAGGCGACCATGATAATGGGATTTGAGGTGTGTAAAGAGGTGGGGGGATATAGGGAGGGGCAGGTTCTATGTACCACTGATGGGATGAGTAACTATGCGGATTTTTTGTTTAGGGAGAAATTATGGCAGGGGGAAGGAGGGGGAGATTATAGGGCAAGGAATTCTGGAAGTTTTAGGAGAGGAGGAGAGGGAAGGGTTTGGAGGTAGGATCAGTGAGCAGGAGGTGGAGGTGACTAGCTTGAGTAGGGGAAAGGCTCCAGGGATTGATGGGATTCCTAATGATTTCTATATTGTTCATTGGGATTGTATGAAGGAATGCTTGGTGTGTTTGTTTAACTGCATGAAGGAAGGGGGAGTGATGGGGAGACGCAGGGACGGGATAGTGTTTTGGTTCCCAAAGGAGGGTGGGAGGACTCTGAGTACCTATAGGGCAATCTCCCTCATGTGTTCTGATTATAAAATTTTGCAAGGTCTTAGGTAAACGTATGAAGAGGTCCTTGATGTAGTCATCCATCGAGGGCAGTATGGGATACCAGGTAGAAGTTGCGTGAGGGTCATGGGAGGATTAAGGATTTTGGAGAACAGGCAGGGGATGGGTTTGGGGATTACTGGAAGGAGGCATATGACTGTGTAGATAGAGGAATGTTGAGGTTATTTTGCAAAAACAAGGTTTTGGGGATGAGATCGTGCGGTGGGTGACAACTCTGTACTCGCCTGCTAGGGTTCGAGTGCAGGTTAATGGTAAGTTGGGTTTGTTGGTGCAGATGGGGAGGGGTTTGAGGCAGGGATGTCCCTTGTCTCAAATCCTCTTTGTGTGCATGCAAGATCCCTTTTATAGTCTTATAGAGCAAGGGGTGAGGGAAAAGGAAGGTGGGGATTCTAGTAGTACAGGGATAGTAGGGTACACATACCCTACTATGACACTACGGTTTTGGTGGGAGGGGAGGAAGGCTTGGGAAATGTGGGACGTATGATTGAGATCTTTGGTGTGGCTACGGGGATGAGGGTTAATGGGGCCAAGTCTAAATTATTGGAGGTGGGTATGTGGGTGGGGGGGTTGGGTGTAGTGTATGGGTGGAACGTTGGGGATAGAATTAAGATTTGTGGGGTTATGTACTTAGTGAATGCTGGGGAGGCGCAGAGGGTAAATTCTGAGATGGTTCTAAGTCAAGCGTTGGGTAGGATGCGGGGTTGGAGGGCCGGGGATGTAACGTTGCAGCAGAGGGTTGTCGTGGTAAACACGCTTGTGTATAGTAAGTTGTGGGGAGTGGCGGAGATATATCCCCTGAGGACTGACGATATGGTGGAACTGCAGAGGAAGGTTTTGCGTTATGTATGGGGTTATGGGAGGCCATGGCTAAGGAAGGAGGTGGTGATGACGAGAGTACGACAGGGAGGGCTGGGTCTCATAAATTTGGGGATACGTGTGAAGGCAGTCTATGTGAAGAGGGCGGGAGGAGAGGGAAATGAGTGGGAGAGGTCATGATGGATGTGAGGAAATGGTGGGTGGGGAAAGAGTTATTGGAGTGTGATGATATGGTGCGCAATTTGTTGGTAATACGGGATCTAAGGAAGGTAAAGGTTAGTAGGCTCGGGAGGGTAGGTAGGCGTGAGGAGGTGGTACAGGGAGCAGATATATACCCGATGTATGATTGGAGAGGAATTTGGGAGGGCTTTTAAAAGATCAGGTTAAAGCCGAAGGTACGAGAGCTGGTATATAGGTTTTTGTTGGGGATTTTAGCTTCGAGGTCTGTACTATATAGGATGGGAATGATAGGGATGGGGAATTATCTGCGATGCAGGGAGGATGAGACTGCTTTACATGCAGTATATTTTTGTGATTCTTTGGGGGTTGTAAGGGTTTGGTTATCGAAGGTTCTTTGTATAATAGCGAGGAGGGGTACCATATCGGCTTCGAGAGCTTTGCATTTTGATGTGGGGGGTAACTAAGGATGTTCGGCGGGCTGTGATGTATGTGGTGGCGGATTTTTTGTATGTCTTGAGGTATGAGGGAGGTGGGTGGTGGTTGTCGGGTGCGTGCTCTTGCGGCGAGCGTGTACCACACGGTATGCAGGAATAGGCAAATATATGGGAGGGTGTGGGGGAAAAGTTTTCCTGTGGGTTATTGTAATCTGACGGTAGATGGTATGAATAGGTTGGGGGTGGGGTAACTGGATTGGGCTGGACTTTCTGAACGGTAACTTTTTTATGTCGTTTAGGTGTCAGTAGGGAAGGGTGGGGGTTAGAGGGTGGAATGAGATTGCATGCTTAGTGGAGAATGTGAGTGGTGCAGTTGTTCGTGGATGAGGTGGGGGTGTAGTGGGGGGTGACGGAAGACCTATGGCTTATAAAGGGCTGGGGTTGTTTGACTTTGGACGTTAGGTATGAGACTGGGTCTGGAAGGAGTGAGTGTGAGGTATTTATATTTTTTTTCTTTTTTCTTTTAATTTTTTTTTTTTTTTGTGCCATTTTTTATTTTGGGGGAGGTGTTGACAGCCTGCAGGCGGTTTTGGATTCATGGGTAGGCAGGGGGGCTTTCTGAAGTGTCAGGGGCCATGTTGGTTTGTTAAGGATGGTCTGGATCTGACCATGTTTTTGGAGTTTAGGTACGGTCTTAGAAGTCAGCTCCATGTGAGGACTGACTATTTTTTTTAACTATTCTTTCTGAATTGGTGTGGTGGTTGTTTTTCTGTGAGGTTGAATTTTTTTTTTTTTTGTAAAAAATTTTGTAGTTTTTTTTGTACTTATTTTGGAGTGTGTCCTATGTACTGTTTAAGTTTTCAAAAAAGGGGCCCTTATTCCGGGGGGACGGATAAAAAGGTTTTACTATATACAATGTTCATATATTTTTTTTTTGATAACCATGCCTGTTTGTGTAAAATTAACCCTTGGTAGACAAAAAAATGTTAAAAGGGTTTTGGGGAAAAATATATATATATATATATATATATATTTTTTATATATATATATATATATATATATATATATATATATATATATATATATATATATATATATATATATATATATATATATATATATATATATTATATTTTTTGTGTGTGTGTACTTACTAAGTTTTTTTTTTAAAAAAAAGAATGGCTAGTTAGCCTTTGTGTGGTTTTGTGGTTTTCATGTTATTGTTGTGTGATGTGATAGGGGTTTTTGCAATGTTTGTGTCATACTTATGTTTTTTTTTTGTGTGTTTTTATTTTGGGGGTACTGTAAACGATAAAATTTGTAGTCTTTAGCTTTGTTTTATGTTTAATGTTTTTGGTGTTAAACGGGTTTTTTATGTTTTTTTTTGTGCACTCTGAGGAAGGAATTTCACACTTGATGTGTGGTGTTTTAAGCATACTATTTTTTTTTTGGTTTTGCACCTTTGTTGTTCAAGTAATGGTAATTGATTTCATTTTTAACTTCCTATGGTTTTTGTTAATTTTTTTTTATTTGAAGTTAATGTTTTGTTTAGTAGTTCCTGGGGGTGTATCAGTAAAATCTTACGGGGGTTTTTTTTTCTTATTTTTCCCCCTTTTTTTATTAGGGGGTGTTTTTCTTTTTAGTATATGGATAATATGTTTTTTTAAAAAAAAAAAAAAAAATCCCTTCATAAATGTTAATTTTGCTTACCCCCCAACAGTACATTAAGCCCAAAAAACCTTTTTGTCTTCATTCCCCCCTAACACACTCATGAAAAATGCTAGAAGTCCAACCCCCCCCAAAAAAACCTCTTTCCCCCCCCCAAACCTTTTTTTCCTAGGCCACCCTACCCTGCATTCCCCCCCTACAGATTTATTCTTTTTTTTTTCCCCACCTTCTCTACATTTTAAACCATTAAACAACCCCTCCTGCCCTCGGGAAAATATTTTTGGGCCCCCCCTCCTCCTACTCTCCAAACTACGGATTCCCCCCCCGTATTCACACCACTCACTGCAATCAGACATTCACTCCCGCCCCCAGCCTTCCCTTGTTGCAACATTAAAAACCCCAAAGTCTCACCCCATCCCAAAACATTGTATAACTATATTCTCATTTTTTCCCCCCTCTTTGTTTTTATGGATAAAGTTTTTTTCTGGGGCTCCTCAGTGCACCACTCCCTTTTTTCCCCCCGTCAATTTATTATTCACCTCATCCTTCATAGAGCCATCTGCTGACATGTCTCTCCCAAATATCTGAACACATTCACCTCCTTAATACTCTCCCCCCAATCTGATATCCATTTTTTTTTACCTTTTTTTTTGTTATCCTCATCACCTTATTTTTTCCCCTATATTTTTTTTTAAATTTTCCCTTTTTTTTAAATACCCAAAAACCCCCCAAAACCCAAACCTCTCCAAGTTCTTTTCCCAAATCTCCATAAAAAAGTGTCACAGCAAAAAACCTGTGACAACTCCCAGTTTGTGTTAGATTAGTGGGGGGTTTTCCCCGACACCTCCTGCAGTGTTTTGGAATCTCGGGTTTAAAAATGTTGAAAAAAGGGGTTCTACTTCTTCAAAGGGGAAAAAAAAAGGGGGTGAATCTTCCAGATGGGTTTGGGATGAGGGGAAATGGTTGGTCATTTATAATCACGTTTGCTAAAGGGGAAATTCCCTTAAGGGGAAAAAAGGGGAAGATTTAAAAAAAAGAAAGGGCGCCCCCTATCAGGCAAAGGGACAGAATAACGGAGCGGCTGGGGGGCCAATATCTCTAAAAAAAAGGGGGGCACTAGTCAGAGAAATGGGAAACATCAATTAAAACTAAAAAAGGGAAACTTATAGGAATCAAGAGACACGGGAAGAACTAAGAGCCATAAATGAAATTGAAAAAAAAAGATTTCTTTTCCTATGCAAAATCAAAGTCGAGAACAACCCAGTATTGGGCCCCTCTTAAACCGGATGGGTCCTACAGATGACACAAGGAAATGAGTAAGGGTTTCTTAAACCCAGTATGACTCGTCTTTGAGCCACTAACCAGACTGAAAATCGAAAACCTAAATGTTTTTTTTATGAGAGTGCCACAGAACTTGACAGACGCATGCCTTTCTGACATCATCACTACGCCAAATGACTTTGAAAAGGCAATAAATGACATGCCCTGCCCCTCCCCCTCCCCCAGGGTCAGGGGAAATCCGTGTTCATCAAGAACGCAAGAAGCCCTATAAATGTTTTTTAAAACCCCATGGAGAGGGAGCATGGAACGGGATCTTTCAAATACTAAAAACAACAGACATAGCCCCTCCAAAAGGGGGGAGTAAAGCAAAGCAAAGAACTACAGACCAATTCCTAAGTCCCATATCATAAAAATCCCTTTTAAAGGGTTCTAAGAAGCAAGATCGCCACCCATCTTGATACCCATCAATTGCACAAACCGGGGAAAATGGGTTTAGAGCAGGCCGCTCCGTCTGCCCCAAAATCTGGACCACTACGACAAGGTCCTGGATGCTCGAAAAATAAACAGAATGCAGATGTTATATACACGGGGTTTTAAAAAACCTTTTTACAAGTGTGACCATGGTGTAATAGCACACAAAATGCGTGATAAAGGAAAACAGGAAAAGTTGGTAGATGGTTTTTTAATTTCCCCCCACATAGAACACAAAGAGGTAGTCAAAGAGTAAAGTCTGGGGGGAGCTACTGTGAAAAAATTGCCACAAAAGGGGTATTGTCCCACCCATTCCCCATCCTCATTTTCAAATTGACAGGGATATAAGCCACAGTGCTTTTTTCCCCTTTTAGATGACACCCCCCCTCTGTATGAAGGGCCACCTTTAAGACACTGCAAGACTAACAGACATAAACCAAATCTTTAAATGGGGAAAAAAATATGAAGTTCAATGATGGGGAAATTTTTAAATTTTCAGATACGGAAAACGGAAAAATTTTAAAAAAACATTGGAGTACAAAACTAATTCCAACCACACAATAGAGGGGAAAAACTAATGTCAAAGACCTGGGAGTGTTCATGTCAGAGGATCTCACCTTCAAGGACCATAACAATGTAGCAATTGCATCTGCTCAAAAAAAGACAGGATGGATAATGAGAACCTTCAAAACCGGGGGTCCCAAAACCCCTGTTGACCACAGATCCTTGTTCTATCTTTGGAATATTGCTGCCCCACTAACTGCACCTTTCAAGGCGGGTGAAATTGCTGACCTTTTTAAAGAACCTTCCCCCCCATAAGTGCGATAAACCACCTCAACACTGGGAACGCTTGAATTTCCCCAAACCTGTACTCTCTAGAACGCAGGGGGGGAATCATTATTATATACACATGGAAAATTCTCGAGGGCTTGAAAAAATTTCACAAAAAAAACCCCCCTTTGAAAGAAAAAGGGCTGGGGAGGCGATGTAACTTTCCCCCCCAAAAAAAACAGGGTGCCACTAACCCTTGAGGGCAAAACAAAAAAGGGGGGGGCCCCAAAATTGTTCAACTGCCCCCCGGCATACATCAGGATTCCCAAACAACCCCCCGGCTGTTTTTAAGCAGGCACGGGGCAGGCACCCCCAAGTGGTACCTGATCAGCCGGGCTGTGGTTTCGTACTTTTGGGTGCGTGCGGCCAGCGTAAAAACCTGGTTGATCAGGCTCTGGCCCCAAAAAGAGGCCTGGTCACGGCCCGGGGCCCCGGGGGGGGTTGCCCCCGGTTTTTCCCCCAGGTGGGCTGGGGTTTTCAACCACTCTCCTCCTGATAATCTTCTCCATGACTTTACATACTGTAAATGTCAGTGACACTGGTCTATATTTTTTTGCCTCATTTCTGTTTCCTTTTTTAAAAAAAGGGAACTACATTTCTCTTCCATCCCCAGGTAGTTGCTCATTTTTAGTGATGTGTTGAAGATCGTGGGGGGGGAAAAACACAGCGTCTCTGCTCCCCCCTAAGGCCCCGGGGGAGATGTTCATCCCATCGCCTTTGAGGTATCAAGGGCGTGTGTGTGTGTGTGTTTTTGTGTGTGTGTGTGTGTGTGTGTGTTTTTTGAACAAAAATTTAGGTCGAAGGGGATTGAACCTCCCCCTTGGAAAGGGGACGCAGTGCTTTTTTACTGTACCACACTGGCCCAATGCCTTGGGCCCCCTAACCACATGTTTTGGTCCATGAAGGGGATGAGATGGCTAAAACCTCCTGCTTGAATCTGGCTGTCTTGGACCCCAAAAAAAAATAGGGAAAAAAGGTGTCAAAAGGGATTGGACTTTGGTACAGCGTAAACACTGCATACCCTTTTTTCCCAAAGGGGTTTTGGTTTTAATCCTTTTTTTTAAAAAAATAAATTTATATATATATATATATATATATATATATATATATATATATATATATATATATATATATATATATATATATATATATATATATATATATATATATATATACATATATGTATATATTCTAGGGTAGGTTGGAGACAGCAACCACCCGGGGGAAGGGACTCCCCCCCTCCCCAAATGAGTGTAAAAAAAAAAGCCTGTAATTGTTTTTTCATGATGGTGGGTTCTGGTGTTTTTTTTGTCTCATAAACATGCAAGATTTCAGGTACATCTTGTTATTCACTTAAAACTTAGGTCACACTACACATACATGTAAAAATATAAAACACACCCCTCTGGGTTTTTCTTTTTTTTCACTAGTTCTTGTTCTTATTTCCTTTATCTCCATGGGAAAGTGGGAATTCTTCCTCCTATATATATATATATATATATATATATATATATATATATATATATATATATATATATATATATATATATATATATAAAAAAAGAAAAATACAATGGGGGAAAAAAAAACATAGATAACTCAGAGCCATGTCAAATACTTCGTCCAACTCCCCGGCAGTGGGCCGCGTGCCCAGAATACTGCAGGCATTTCCCTCGGGGTCGCAAACTGAGTCTCTAAAAAAGGGGGAAAATGGTGTTGGTCCTTGGTTTCTATGATGAGTTCCCCCCAGCTCCTTGAGAAACTTTAGAGCACACTTCCCCCCTGCTCCAGGGGGCTCCGCCCCCATTGGGATAAGTTATAGAAAGGGGGAAAGGGCTTCATATTTGCGGTCTTCTGGGTTTCCCCGTGGTCAGCTCCACCCCCTTCGGCTAAGGAGTGTGGGGGTGTCTGCCAATGGGGCGCACAGGTGTAGTCCCAAGAAACTGCTTACCCCCTTTCCCCGGGTAGCATGGTGGCTCCATCAGGCCCTTTTTTTACTTCCATCCCGACCTCTGCTTTGGGGTTTCCCCCTTGAGCTGGGCACGGGGTGGGGGCTTCTTTTTGATGTCATTGACCCCCTCATGTCCCGCATATTTCCCCCTTTTGATGTGGGGAAAACCAGCCCCGAAGTCGGTGGTCAGCCGTCGCCCTGCCGCAAATACACCTATGTTCGGTGAGGGGGGGGCGGAGGCGGGCCACCAACCAAAAAGGGCCCGTGGGTCGAGTCAGTCCCAGAGGGGGGGGAACAAAAAGGGGAAAACTCCGAGGGGGGCCTTCACCGCTAGGAGACGAGCTTTGTCCTTTCCTGAAGCGTTGGTGAGCATTGTGTTGGCAATTTTTTTTCCCCCATCGGTTTGTCCCCGTGGGACTGTTTGTGCTCTTTGGGAGGCTGGTCTTGGGGAGTCTGCCAGGATGTCCCACTGCACCCCCCCTTTGAACTTGGGGGCTTGAGCCCCCACACCTCTCAAACGTTCAGGGGGAAAAAATCTTGACTAATCCCCTAGAACCAAATACGATGACAGAAATGCAGGTAACGCTACCTGCCTTGCTTTGCACCCATATACCTCCCCCCCGCACTGGGAGGGTTTCCTCTTTCCCCTTGCTGATCCTCTAGTGACAGATTCATGCCTTCTTGAAGGGGTTTAAAAACCCGGGGGGTCTCTCGTCAAGTGTTGGGTTTTCAAGGGGTGCGCCCCCCTAAGAAAAAAAATGAGTCTTGGCATAGTAAGACACCTTTTGAGGAGATACAGGGCATCATGGCCATCAAGATCACTTATTCTCTCCTCCATTCTTTTTTTTATATATATATATATATATATATATATATATATATATATATATATATATATATATATATATACTAGGAATTCCAAGAGCAGGCAAATATTCACAAACACTGATTTGGGAGGAGACTCGAACCTACGAACCTCTGACAAGGACGCGTGCTTTCCGACCGTCCACACTGGTCCTCCCTTTGGCACCCCGCTTTCGCTAGACGTTTTTCCCCAAGGAGCCAGCTTTCAGGCAGGAAGGCTTGGTTGGTCTCCGTGGCCCAAAACAGGTTTTGAATATATATATATATATATGTGGGCCGATTAGGAAAACTTGGTTTTGGTTTAAATAGCAACGCTCACCTTGTATAAGACAAGGAAAATTTTTGTGTATGCAATAATTTCGCCAAAACCCTTTTGAACATAACGAAAAAAATATATTTATTATGTTTGTTTTTTTTTAAATTTTGTTAAGTATTAAAATATATTTAGTTGGGTTAGGCAAAATTAAATTTTTGTTGTAATAAGGTTTAGGTTTTCAAAGTTTCTCTTGGTACAAAATTTAAATTCTTCATTAATATAAATGAAAAAAAATATCTTTAAACGTATAAGAAAATTTTTTGAAAGGACGTAATTTTAGATGAGTTCTTGCTAATTGACCAGTTTTACCTAATGGGCCCCACAATATATATATATATATATATATATATATATATAATATGAATATTTACCAGCTTTTTTTTTTTGGCAGGAATGGCAGTGGTTTTTCCCCCAAAATAATAACTACCTATCAACAGGTAAGTCTGATATTTTTTAATATTAATTAAGTAACTTTATGTATATATAGAATATATATGTTTGCAATAAGATCACAGTAACAGGTGATATCCAATATGCAGAACATCCATTTTGAAAAATAGTGAAATTCAAGCACTTTTATTTCTACATTATCAAGGAACTGTAAAAATAAAAGATCAACAGGAAGGCATATAAGGACGAGAAACACCTGCGATCAACCAACCCCGCCTTTCTATGATAATGGCAGGTAGTCAAGAAACTCAAACACAGCTAAAGATTTAAGATTTTAACTTGTCTAATGTAATTTAAATTCTTAACAAATTTTATTTTTAAAGAAAATAAAAAGGGGAAAAATGCAAAAAAGGCTTTGGCCCATACTTGGTGGGGGAAGTCAAATCCAAACCAACTAACAAAAATATTCCCCTCCATTATCAATGATACCTTTTCAAAAAACCCCTTATCAATGATAACCCCAAACCTCTTAACATGTGTAAGCACCACTCAAATCCCCAACCCCCCCACTCTGCATTTTTCAACCAATTTGAAGCTGGCTTATAGGCAAACTTGTTCCCTTGTCAACTGCTCTGTTTCAAAACCAATTTTTTTTATAAGTTTTTAATGTTTTTATTCAATTTGAACCCATTATTACGGATTCTCTCTTTGGGGGATATCCTCAGGACCCCATTTTTTCTCCTTTGTTGATACCCATTTTCCCCCCCATACACTTCAGTCATGTCTTCCTTAATTGTTCGTCTTATAAAGAATGTAATTTAAAGACTTCAATCTTTCTTCGTAAGGAAGATTTCTTTTTAATAATATTGGAGAATTACCGAAAATGTTAAAAAGGGCACAATTTCAACTAATGTGACATTTTTTTAACGTTTCGCGAAAACTCCTGGGGGAGCGAAACGTTGCCCAATAAATTAAAAATTTTCCTTTTTTTCAAATTTCGAATGGTTAATTTTCTCATTCACCTGAATGTTTTCTAATAATTTATATCCATTCTGTAATATGGAGTCCATAAATGAGCTGCATAATCTAAGTGAGGCCTTTTTGATGATACATGTAGTATAATTCTGGACTTCTGTTGCTTACACTTCTTAATATAAACCCAGTATTCTGTATGCCAAACGTACCTTAGGATTTTGTCTTGGTTTAAGGTTGCTCACCATAACCTCCAAGTTTTTTTCATTCTGTATGGCTAAGTTCTACAGTAATTAGTTTATAAATTCCCCGAGCTTCAGAACTTTGCATTTATCTACAATGAATTGCATCGCCACTTTTCAGACCACAAATTGAGTTTGTCAAATCATCCTGGTTCAGTGACATCACCCGATATTTATCCTACCTATCTTCGTGTCATCAGCGAATTTGCTCATATCACTAGTAATTCCTCGTCAAGATCATTGATATATATTATAAACAACAATGGGCCAAAACTGATCCCTGTAAACGCCACTTGTTCAGACCCCCACCAGATTTTACTTCATTTATGCCCTCGGCTTCCTGTTGGTGAGCCAAAAACTGATCCATGACAGACTTTTCCCCCACTGATAAAAAGGCCCCTTTAAGTCTCTGATGTGGTATCTATCTAAAGCCAAAAAAAATCCAAATAAACAATATTGGTGAAAGTTTGAATTGGTTGGCGGAACGGCCCATCGTGAATTAGTGCTGAGTATCTTTAAACCCCAAATTATGCTTATCAAGATGGCTTTTTATAATATCAGCTGCAATTGATCATTTTGCCTTGGGGTAGGCTTTTTGGGGCCAATTTGACAGTAATGACTTGCCCCCTGTAAAAATGGAATTATGTTGGCAATCTTCCATATATCAAATTTTACCAGGACTGTTTTTGAAGCAATTTGTGACAGAACCTAAAGGGGGAAATAACCTTTTGACTTTGTTCTTGCAAAAAAGGGAAACCCCCTTGTTAATAATTTAGAAATTCCAGTGGAACTCGGCACAAGCGATCAAAATCAATTGCCTTAAGCCTTGAAGGGATGTATGATAGTGGGGATAATTCAGTAACGGTCCCAGATTTTCCAAAAATTACAATGAGCTTAGGAACACTTATCAAATGTGGACTGGGGTAACAAAAAGGCTATCAATACGACAGCTTTCTTAACACTATACAGGCCCCCCAAAAAAGAACATTTATACCATAAAAAAGAAATTAGATCAAGTAGAAATGACCCAAAATGGATGAATAATAGGGGATAAGAAAATAAAATGGGACATAAAATTTAAAAGTTCTAGGATTCAAAAACCGGCCAAAAGTTTTCCAGGTTTATAAAAACAAAAGTTAGAGATAAGATAGGCCCCCTTAAAAATAACTCCGCATCTTACTCTCAAGGAGAATGATATGTCTCTGTTTTTAATAATTATTTTCTCTCGGTTTTCACACAGGAAGACACTAATAATATCCAGAAATTAATTTTTATAGTGTCCCTGAAGAAGATAAATTATGTAATATCACAGTCACAAACGAAATGGTTATGAAACAAGCAGACCGACTGAAATAAAATAAATCGCCGGGTCCTGATAAGCTTTTTTGCAAGGATTCTTAAGGAATACAAAATGGAACTCTGTGAACCATTAACTAACAAGTGTCAAGTTATGAAGCTTGGAGAAGGATAAAGAAGACCACAGATGGAGTACAAGCTAAGGGCCAAAGTCTGCAAACCTCACTCACGATCTTGGGGTAAGTACATCTAGTGAGTCGCGCATCAACCAAATAACTGCTGAAGCATATGAGCGCCCTGCAAACCTGAAATAGCGTTTCGACATTCTCGATACTGTGCCCTTGTGAGTGTAGCTTTAAAAATAGGATAAACAGGTATACTTGAGTGGGTGTGAGTGGCTGTAAGTTGGACTAAGTTAACATGGACAACTAAGTGCTGCAGTGCTCCTAATTTATAATGTTCTGTGTTACATGAATTCATCTAATAGCAAAAATACTGTAAATTAATAATAATAATAATAATAATAATAATAATAAAAAAAATGATAAAAATAATTTCCGTCGCAATTTAATATTTCATATGATTAACATCTCCATACATACTGAACAGCCTTACTTATTATTATTATTATTATTATTATTATTATTATTATTATTATTATTTATTATTATTAGTAGTAGTAGTAGTAGTAGTAGTAGTAGTAGTAGTAGTAGTAGTAGGTAGTAAGTGTAGTAGTAGTAGTAGTAGTAGTAGTAGTAGTAGTAGTAGTAGTAGTAGTAGTAGTAGTAGTAGTAGTAGTAGTATTATATATGGGGTGGCACTAAATATACAGGGGTCAAACAACGCCTAGGGACTGGGAGGCTCTCATTCGATCCATGGAAATGGAATATAGGTGCAATTCTTTGAATCAAGAGTTCCTCACCAGCATCACGGTACTTCCTTGAGGAATCAGGGGTAGGCTACTTGACTAAACTCAGACATATACTTATATCTAAACTTACGAACATGGTATCGAATCCGGCCAAAAATAAATATTTATTGTGAAAATTGTTATTAATATAGGATATATTAAGAACATAAATATGTTTTAACATGAGAAAGATAATATGTTGTCAGATGTACACTAGTCTTGGACGATTCAATATCTATACTGTAACGACAAGTAAACACTGGCCACCACAAGTTACAGCTCCCTGTGTCACACTGGCCACCACAAGTTACAGCTCTCATGTGTCACACTGGCCACCACAAGTTACAGCTCTCCTGTGTCACACTGGCCACCACAAGTTACAGCTCTCCTGTTGTCTGACACTGGCCACCACAAGTTACAGCTCTCCTGTGTCACACTGGCCACCACAAGTTACAGCTCTCCTGTGTCACACTGGCCACCACAAGTTACAGCTCTCCTGTGTCACACTGGCCACCAGTTACAGCTCTCCTGTCACACTGGCCACCAAGTTACAGCTCTCCTGTGTCACACTGGCCACCACAAGTTACAGCTCTCTGTGTCACACTGGCACACAAGTTACAGCTCTCCTGTGTCACACTGGCCACCACAAGTTACAGCCCCTGTGTCACACTGGCCACCAAGTTACAGCTCTCCTGTGTCACACTGGCCACCACAAGTTACAGCCTCCTGTGTCACACTGGCCACCACAAGTTACAGCCTCCTGTGTCACACTGGCCACCACAAGTTACAGCTCTCCCTGTGTCACACTGGCCACCACAAGTTACAGCTCTCCTGTGTCAACCCAACAACATAATGCCACCACAAAGTTACAGCTTCCTGTGTCCTCCACATACACTGTCCACTGGGCCACCACAAGTACAGCTCTCCTGTGTCACACTGGCCACCACAAGTACAGCTCTCCTGTGTCACCCGGCCACCACAAGTTACGCTTCCTGTGTCACTGCCACCACAAGTTACAGCTCTCCTGTGTCACACTGGCCCAAAGTTACACTCTTGTGTCACATTGACCACAAGTTACGCTCTCCTGTGTCACACTTGAAATAACGCTTGGTGGGTCTTGAATAACGCTTGGTGGGTTTAATAAATCTTATGGGGCTGTAATAACGCTTGGTGGGTCTTGAATAACGCTTGGTGGGTCTTGAATAACGCTTGGTGGGTCTTGAATAACTCTTGGTGGGTCTTGAATAACGCTTGGTGGGTCTTGAATAACTCTTGGTGGGTCTTGAATAACCTTGGTGGGTCTTGAATAACTCTTGGTGGGTCTTGAATAACGCTTGGTGGGTCTTGAATAACTCTTGGTTGGTCTTGAATAACGCTTGTGGGTCTTGAATAACTTTGTGGGTCTTGAATAACTCTTGGTGGGTCTTGAATAACTCTTGATGGGTCTTGAATAACGCTTAGTGCGTCTTGAATAACGCTTTGTGGGTCTTGAATAACGCTTGGTGGGTCTTGAATAACGCTTGGTGGGTCTTGAATAACGCTTGGTGGGTCTTGAATAACGCTTTGTGGGTCTTGAATAACGCTTGGTGGGTCTTGAATAACGCTTGGTGGGTCTTGAATAACACTTTGAGGGTCTTGAATAACGCTTGGTGGGTCTTGAATAACTCTTGGTGGGTCTTGAATAACTCTTGGTGGGTCTTGACTAACTCTTGGTGGGTCTTGAATAACGCTTGGTGGGTCTTGAATAGCTCTTGGTGGGTCTTGAATAACGCTTGGTGGGTCTTGAATAACTCTTGGTGGGTCTTGAATAACTCTTGGTGGGTCTTGAATAACTCTTGGTGGGTCTTGAATAACGCTTGGTGGGTCTTGAATAACTCTTGGTGGGTCTTGAATAACGCTTGGTGGGTCTTGAATAATCTTGGTGGGTCTTGAATAACGCTTGGTGGGTCTTGAATAACTCTTGGTGGGTCTTGAATAACTCTTGGTGGGTCTTGAATAACTCTTGGTGGGTCTTGAATAACGCTTGGTGGGTCTTGAATAACTCTTGGTGGGGCTTGAATGAAAAAAGAAAAACAAATCAAGGGAGTTGTGCCTTGACGCAGGTGACGGGCTTCTGATCCAAGAAATTGCAGCTGCTAAGCCGTTCCTTGAATCGACTCTGCCCCACATTCTCCAAGGATCTGTATGACTCCTACTGGTTTAGCGCGCCTCCACTGAAATGAAGCAAATAAATATTGAAAGTTTAGATTAATATCTTTATTATGCACCCCATACCCATCCTGTGGGCGGTAGTCACCCCATACCCATCCTGTGGGCGGTAGTCACCCCATACCCATCCTGTGGGCGGTAGTCAAAGGATTACACAGGTACATAATGGGTCTAGGGACTGGACCCCAAAGTTTTGATAGCTGAACAAGGTACAAGGGTAATGAACTCACAAGTTACAAAGGTAATGAATCATGAAAGTAAGTAAGTTTACTTACTTACGTTTATACATTGTTACAATCATGAACAAATTATAAAGTAATGAGCAATTTACACCCCCACACCCGGTCACAACTGTAATGAGTTATTAGTGCAAATATTGCGTCACACACACACACACACACGAGCACCCACACACACACACGAGCGCGCGCGCACACACACGAGCACACACACACACACACACACACACACACACAGAAAGAGCCCCTGGTTTACCCAAAGGTGCAGGGAGGCAAAGACTCTGAGTATCAGAGAATGGAAACGGTACAGAAGGCAAAGAACCCAAGTAAACAAAGAGATTAGTAGAAGAGCTAGAAACGAGTATGCACAAGTACGGAGGGAGGCCCAGAAACAGTACGAAAATGACATAGCATCGAAAGTTAAGTCCGACCCGAAACTGATGTACAGTCACATCAGAAGGAAGACAACAGTCAAGGACCAGGTGATTAGGCTGAGGAGAGAAGATGTGGAACTCACAAGTAATGATCAAGAGGTATGTGAGGAGCTCAACTTGAGGTTTAAGGAAGTATTCACAATGGAGGAAGGAAGGCAACTGGGTAGACAGGACGTGGGTCGTCACCAACAAGGAATGTACCAAGTGCTAGAGGGCATACACACAACTGAGGAGGAAGTGAAGCAGTTACTCAGTGACCCCGATACCTCAAAGGCGATGGGTCCGGACAACATCTCCCCGTGGGTTCTTCGGGAAGGAGCTGAGGTACTGAGTGTGCCACTTACCATAATATTCAACACATCCCTTGAAACTGGGCAGCTACCTGAGGTATGGAAGAAGGCCAACGTAGTCCCCATTTTTAAAAAAGGAGACAGAAAAGAGGCACTAAACTATAGATCGGTGTCACTTACATGTATAGTGTGCAAAGTCCTGAGAAAATCATCAGGAAAAGAATGGTGGAACACCTTGAGCTGAACAGGATAATAAACACCAGACAGCACGGATTCCGGAAGGCAAATCCTGTGTAACAAACCTCCTAGAGTTCTATGATAAAGTAACAGAGGTAAGGCAGGAGAGAGAAGGGTGGGTTGATTGCGTTTTCCTGGACTGCAGGAAGGCCTTCGACACAGTTCCTCACATGAGATTAGTAAAGAAGTTGGAAGAACAAGCAGGTATAACAGGAAGGGCACTGGAATGGATCAGGAATACCTCAAAGGGAGACAGCAACGGGTCATGGTGCGTGGTGAGGTGTCACAGTGGGCGCCTGTGACGAGCGGTGTACCGCAGGGGTCAGTCCTAGGACCAGTGTTATTCCTGGTATATGTAAATGACATGACGGACGGGATAGACTCAGAAGTGTCTCTATTCGCGGATGATGTGAAAATAATGAGGAGAATCACATCGGAAGAGGACCAGGCAGGGCTGCAAACAGACCTGGACAAGCTCGACATCTGGTCTAGCAATTGCCTTCGCGAATTCAATCCCTCCAAATGCAAAGTCATGAGGATCGGAGAAGGGCAAAGAAGACCGCTGACAGAGTACAAGCTAGGCGGGCAAAGGCTACAAATCTCGGCAAAGGAGAAAGACCTTGGAGTGAGTATAACGCCAAGCACGTCTCCGGAGGCACACATCAACCAGATAACTGCAGCAGCATATGGGCGACTGGCAAACCTAAGATTAGCGTTCCGTTACCTTAACAAGGAATCGTTCAAGACACTGTATACCGTGTACGTCAGGCCCATACTAGAATATGCAGCACCAGTCTGGAACCCACACCTGGTCAAGCACGTAAAGAAACTAGAGAAAGTGCAAAGGTTTGCGACAAGGTTAGTTCCACAACTCAGGGGTCTGTCTTATGAAGAAAGATTGAGGGAAATAGGAGGAAAGAAGGGTCAGAGGAGACATGATAACGACATACAAAATACTGCGGGGAATTGACAAGGTAGACAGTGACAGGATGTTTCAGAGAGAGAACACAGAAAGGGGACACAACTGGAAGCTGAAGACTCAGATGAGTCAAGGAAGCATTTCTTCAGCCACAGAGTAGTCAGGAAGTGGAATAGTCTAGAGAAAGATATAGTGGAGGCAGGAACCATACATAGTTTTAAGACAAGGTATGATAAAGCTCATGGAGCAGGGAGAGCAGAGACCCAGTAACAGACAGCGAAGAGGCGGGGCCAGAAGCTGAGTCTCGACCCCTGCAACCACAATTAGGTGAGTACAATTAGGTGAGTACACACACACACACACGAGCGCACACACACACACAAGCGCGAGTGCACTCACACATAGGAACACACACAAGTACACACAAACACACTAAGTCTCGACACCTGCAACCACAGTTAGGTGAGTACACAACAGAAACGAGGCACTAAACTATAGATCAGTGTCACTGACGTGTATAGTATGCAAAGTCATGGAGAAGATTATCAGGAGGAGAGTGGTAAAGCACTTAGAACGGAACGTGATTATAAATGACAACCAGCACGGATTCAGGGAAGGCAAATTCTGTGTCACAAACCTCCTGGAGTTTTATGACAGGGCAACAGATGTAAGACACGAGAGAGAAGGGTGGGTTGACTGCATTTTCTTGGACTGCAAGAAGGCATTCGATACAGTTCCTCACAAGAGATTAGTGCAGAAGCTAGAGGATCAGGTACGTATAACAGGAAGGGCACTGCAATGAATCAGAGAATACCTCACAGGGAGGCAACAACGAGTCATGGTACGTGATGAGGTATCACAGTGGGCGCCTGTGACGAACGGGGTCCCACAAGGGTCAGTCCTAGGACCAGAGCTATTTTTGGTATATGTGAATGACATGATGGAAGGGATAGGCTCAGAAGTGTCCCTGTTTGCAGACGATGTGAAGTTAATGAGGAGAAGTAAATCGGATGAGGATCAGGCAGGTCTACAAAGAGACCTGGACAGGCTGGACACGTGGTCCAGCAACTGGCTTCTCGAGTTTAACCCCGCTAAATGCAAAGTCATGAAGATCGGTTAAGGGCAAAGAAGACCGCAGACAGAGTATAGGCTATGTGGTCAAAGACTGCAAACCTCACTCAAGGAGAAAGATCTTGGGGTGAGTGTAACACCGAGCATGTCTCCGGAAGCACACATCAACCAGATAACTGGTGCACCATATGGGCGTCTGGCAAACCTGAGAAAAGCGTTCGGATACCTTAGTAAGGAATCATCCAAGACACCGTACACTGTGTACGTCAGGCCCATATTGGAGTATGCAGCACGAGTTTGGAACCCACACCTGGTCAAGCACATCAAGAAATTAGAAAAAGTGCAAAGGTTTGCAACAAGGTTAGTTCCAGAGCAAAGGGGAATGTCCTATGAAGAAAGGTTAAGAGAAATCGGCCTGACGACACTAGAGGACAGGAGGGTTAGGGGAGACATGATAGCGACATACAAAATACTGCGTGGAATAGATAAGGTGGACAGAGACAGGATGTTCCAGAGAGGGGACACAGAAACAAGGGGTAACAATTGGAAGTTGAAGACTCAGACGAGTCAAAGGGATGTTAGGAAGAATTTCTTCAGTCATAGAATAGTCTAGCAAGTGATGTAGTGGAGGCAGGAACCATACATAGCTTTAAGACGAGGTATGATAAAGCTTATGGAGCAGGGACAGAGTGGACCTATTAGGGGTCAGTGAAGAGGCGGGGCCAGGAGCTAAGTCTCGACTCCTGCAACCACAATTACTGAGGTACTTAGGCACTGAGATACAGAGGCACTGAGGTACTGAGGCACTGAAATACTGAAATACTCAGAGCACTGAGGTACTGAGGTTCTGAGGCACTGAGGAACTGAGGCCTTGAGGCACTGAGGCACAGAGACATTCAGATACTGAGGCACTCAATCACTGAGGTACTGACATACTGATGTAGTGAGACACTGAGGTATTGAGACACTGAGGTACTGATCCTCTTTAAGGGGGGCTCCTTGTCGCAGTAAAGAGGCTATCGGTCTGAGGAATTCGACCTTTTGGTCTTCTTCCTTAGACCGAACCTAATTACCCCCCAATCCCCCCTCCCCTTTCCCATCTTCCCCATCCTCCCTTTTCCCTTTCCTCCTCCTCCTCCTCCTTATCCCTCCCTTATTCCCTTCCTATTTTTACCTTGTGAGCTTCTCTCCACGGGCATTCTGGTTCCTAGGTAGGCGGAAGGGTACCGTGGTCCATCCCATTCTGTTGAGGTTCTTGGCGGTGATGTAGTTTGCCGTGGAATCTGCATCGCCTGGGGATGTTCCGATTCCTCTCCGGTCTCCTGGGGGGTGGCTTTGGGTATCTTTCAGGCGACGGGTGTATCTCTGGAGGCCACCTTTCGGATTCCGGGGGTGGTGGTCGAAGGAGGTATGCTTTGTGGTGGGTATCCGGCCGCCCTCTCTTTTGTCCGTCGAGGTGACTCAGTAGATGTGAGGTTGCTATCCCGGATTGCTGGTTTACAGGCATGAAGGGTAGGGTATGGCATGGGTTCCATGCAGCATCTGCACTACTTGCGGTGTTGAGGTCTTCTTGGGTGCAGAGGGGGATTTATGCCCCTTTCATTCCTCCTAGGAGCT